>CAJUYH010011856.1:0-10624 GCA_910591685.1 Galerucella tenella | reverse complement strand
TAATGGAGACGCGGCTTTAGACTGACTATGATTCTGTAGGTTCATACATTCCGTGAATTTGTGAATGGATGCATTTTCTTTAATTCCCCATGATATATTAGCTCTAGCTTGAAAATTCTTTTATTTTCTCCTTGTAATTTCCCAGGAGTATATTTGATGTCCTTAGATCTTTCGCCCCATCTTCTAGTTTTTAAGCTTTACCCATTCCTTTTAATAAAACACTTGTGCTGATACCGGAAAGGGATTTAGGTCTCCAAAAGGTTATTTCAGCTTGTTTATTTGCTAGTTCAACTGCTATTTCGTTTTCTAGGTACTTTCCCGTTTTGTCCAGGATTTCAAAAAAGCATTTGATACAGTACAACACCAACTTTCTGCCTAGAAAAAGCATGTAATACAAAAATAGGTGTACGTAGGGGATGCAGCATGAATTCTAAGCCAAAAAAATTTTTCTCTAGTTTAAATTATCAGTTTTTTTTGTTTGGGCCAGTACTATATTTAAATATGTATAAGGTCATTGCGCAGATCTAGATAAAGATCGTTTAAAAAAAGATTTTTCTGAAGTACAAAAAGGCAAAGGATCATCGTTGTGCTTTAACCTTATAATTACCAAATTATAACGATCGTTTGTTGTCTAATAATTAATGATCATTTTTCAGCCTCCCTTAATAATAATCCACCATCCTGCTAGGACTGTTAAAAGGGAGCATTATCAGCTCCGGTTTAAGGATAATTATGTACGCAGCGACGTCTTTAGTACATTATTTTTTTTATATGTTAGAGAATAGAAAAACCTCAAAACATTTTTATTTCACAGTAATTCTTTTTAAGTAGGTACAAATCCTGGTAGAATTACCGATTTTTGTTCAGTTGAGCCAAATAATTTTTGAAACTGGACTTGATACGTCGAAAAAAAAAGAGTAAAGAAGAGTAAAGTTAATTGCAAATGGATTCATTTCAATTCATCACGAGCTGCGTAAAGTTATACAAAGAAACCACAAAAAGAAATGAAACTATTTGACAAAAATTAATCTGAGTGCCTTTAAAAGAAATTAAATCACATTTTGGAGTTAATTAGCGACGAATTAAGACGGACGGTTACGAGTGGATTTGTCATCCATAGCAGAATTGGAAGTTTGTTTCTTATGCGAAATGGGAAGTTGTAACGAAGAACTTTTTTGATTTAAAAAATTGTATCGGTGACAATAAAATTATGTGGCAGTATACGGTTGACGCCTAATATTTTGGCCAGTATGCTGATTGAAACAGTTGATGGAAAAACGAAGCACTGCTTCAAAATTTGACAGGCTACACCAAATCCCTTTTAGAACAAAAATAATAATTCCAATGGATGTGCCAAAAATCGCCCGGCTAGTTTCAAAAAAAGCATAGCGAAAAATTAATTTATTAACATACCACATAAGCTGTTCACGTGAAAATGTTACAGAAAAAAATTGGGACCGACCCTGCGACAGAACAACGAAACGGAAAAAAGCCCTACTTCTGTACCTGATGCCTAATTAACGGCATGTATAAGGGAGGAAAACTTTCGAGAGGGCTGTAAAAATAACCGCCCCCGTTTCCAAGAAAAATAACAGATTATACCGACAGGATATACTCCAAGCTTTTGTTAGTGAGTGAATTATTTTTCAATAAAATTATTACGAGCTACCAAGCTGGTTTTGAATACTCTATTAATAGAAAAAAAGAGCTTTGGTGGATAAATAATGTGTCTTTATTCTCCATTCCTGTTGAAGGAGTATAGGCCACTCTTTGTGAGCTCATTTGATCCCTTTTTAACGGCAGATCAATCCATGTAATCTTCTGCTCACTACAGTGTGCGATGAGAGTTTGCCAACTTTGTAATTTTTTCCATTCCTTCCTATCCTCTTTTCTTCTTCCCCAGACACGGATTCCTATTTTTTTGGGTCATTAATCACCTGATCTTCCCATCTAAGTTTGGGACGTCCCCAAGTTCTGCGATATGCAGGCTACCTCTCAGAGATTTTCCAGTATATTATCCTAAAATATAGACATTGTCCAACGCTCTAATAATTGTAATTTATCTCTTGTAAAGAGATTCCGGAAAGTCTGCAAAAAAGAGGTCAAAGGTATTCATGCTGATCGAGTACCTTGAAGCTGAACAGCAAGCTTCAGTCCACTGTATTTTTTATGATTTAGAGCAGAACATAATCTCGTAAGCATTATTTCATCCAGCTTTATTCAATCGTCTCCTGAGTATTTCGGAAGATTGCTTCTAGTTCGTTTCTGATCACGGAACTAGCCAAAAGTTATTGCCACTTTTTTATTTACCTCACCCTGAAGATTATACCAGACATTATTTTCGGCGATCGTCTGCTTCATTTTTGGCTGAATCTGGAGCTGATCTGTGTACCGTGAGCCGCCACGGCGGATAGAAAAGCTATAGGTACCGTTGTTGAACGTAAAATAGAAAATTAGAAAGAGCAACAGGATTACAAGTTTACCAAAAAACATCAACTACTGATGTTGAAACTTTAGGATCCATTGGAATTAATATTGTAAATGGTAGTGAGTCCATGGATGTTGGGATCGATAAAGATCTCTATCACTGGTTGGAACACTGGTGGGTTTGTCAAAATTTCCGGGTAGGGATAGTGTGCTCTGGCGTGGGGCAATTGCAGAAATGGATCGACGTTAAATAACAAAGGAAAACAACAACAATCAAGGAGGAAGGTAACTTGTGGAATATCTAGAGATTAGTGATTTGTGGTATTATCCACTTGAAAAAGTTACTTTAAATACTCTTAAAACGTTACTTAAAACACTTATACATTAAATAATTATGATGTAATTTATTTAGAAGTGCAAGGAAAACATAATATGAAAGTGAAACTGACTATTCCCTCCTTCTCTGGCAGCTCTGGTTTTATAGGTCACCTCGAATATCATAAAGATTCTTATTCGTATTTTAAAATGTAGTTGGTTTCTGAGAAGTCTAGCTTTATTGATTTTATGTAACTAAGACATTCTTCCCTACAAATTTTAAGTTTTAAAACTAAGCATCCGCGGCGCTCTATCTGCCCGGGAAATGCAAAGAAAATGAAGGAAAGTGGGGTGGCGTAGGACGAATGGGGAGGCTGGGGGAGTTGAGCACACTGCCTGAGTTTTTCACTTTCATTAGTGAATATTTCAGGGTACGCTCCAACTGATAATTTCGCTATCATGGCTTCATTTTCGGATCGTTTCGGTTGAAATTTTCTTTGACGATTCCGGCCGTTATGTGATGAATGGAAATTGAATACTTATGTATATTTCGAGAAAATATTTCTGTTTCTGTAATTAAATTTTGTTATTAGGAAAAATTTTTTACTTAAATTATTTCTAAATAAATATAAATCTAATTTCGAGTTAAACAAACAGATCAATGAAAATTTCACAGAGTAAATTCTACAGCTTGAAAAAAAAAACGACAAGCCTCTACGAATTCATGAATTTTAATTTTAATTATAATGTTATTCGCAGTAATATACAGGGTGTCCCAAATAAGAGTGACTGATTTTAAACATAAATGCCCAGCTTATTAATTGCTCCAAAGAGATGAGGTTTTCACTAGTTCCCCTAGTTTATCGAAGAGATTTTTTTAGGCTTGACTGGCATTTCATCCCATCAACACAGGGTGTTTTACAAATGTTGGTCAATTTCAAAGGGGAAAATATGTATTATTTCAAATGGAACACCCTATAATTTTTGATCTCATTCGAAAGAACAATCATTCTCCTTTCCAAAAATGTATAGTTTTTTATCTTTTGTTTCACTAACCACAAAGATATTCGAGGTTTCATGTAGTAGTACATTTTTAATTAGTAATTTCATATGAACGTACTTTGATGCCTTAAATCAACTCATGCTGTGACCGTTTAACGCATAACAACAAAATCAGCAATTTTGACCACCACATTATTCGTTAATAGCACGAGATTCATTAAAACCGTTTTTTAATGATAAGTGGATTGGTCGAGCTGGACCGATTAAATGGGCACCGCGGTCTCCTGAATTAACTGTCCCAGATTTTTTTCTCTGGAGATATGTGAAGGATAGATGCTACAATCATAAGCCTAACAATTTAGCAGAACTAAAAAATAATATCAGGAACATTATTGAAAACATTCCGCAAGAAATGTTAGAAAATTCATTTGAAAATTTAAAATTTCATTTACAGTTATGCATAAACCAAGAGGGTAGGCATAGGCAGCATTTATTGTAACTTTTTTGTTCTTCCTCCTTCATATGTATTGAATAATTATCATGTTTGTCAGATTTGTTGGCAATTATTCACGTAATTAAAAATGTACTACTACATGAAACCTCGAATATCTTTGTTGTTGATGAAACAAAAGATAGGAAACTATACATTTTTGGAAAGGGGAATGATTGCTCTTTCGAATGAGATCAAAAATTATAGGGTGTTCCATTTGAAATAATAAATATTTTCCCCTTTAAATTTGACCAACATTAGTAAAACACCCTGTGTTGATGGGATGAAATGCCAGCCAAGCCTAAAAAAATCTCTTTGATAAACTAGTGAAACTAGTGAAGACCCCATATCGTTGGAACAATTAATAAGCTGGGCATTTAGGTTTAAAATCAGTCACTCTTGTTTGGGATACCTTTTATTGTACACTTCAAAATATGATAAGTACTTATCGACCTCTGGCCCTATTTCCAGCCTTATCGAATATAATCAAAACCCTTATTTTGATATTTTGCTGTATGGTTTAACGTTGTTTTCCAATTTTGAATAGAGTTTTTGCATAAGTCCCAAATTTTTACTTATAAAAGGTCCGAGTGCCGTAAATAACTTACTTACGGCCGTATACACGACCTACTTCTATGGTAACAATGTTGGTGAATTGAAAAAAAAA
This sequence comes from Galerucella tenella, assembly GCA_910591685.1. Lineage (NCBI taxonomy): Eukaryota > Metazoa > Arthropoda > Insecta > Coleoptera > Chrysomelidae > Galerucella > Galerucella tenella. Next base: position 5,723 of record CAJUYH010011856.1, on the reverse strand, counting down.
AACATCGTGAAAAAAAAGGTATACCTATAAATAAAAATAAATCACCGAAATGTATCTGAACTTTTGATCAACTGCACCAAATTGGATAAATCTTTCTTTCATGTGCTTGCCATTGCCAGGAGAAGGTTTGTATAGAAGAAAACGACAAAAAATTGTTATTTTCTTAACAAGTGCGGAAAGTGATACTTTCCCGCACGCGACTGCAGTTGACCCGAAAGACGTGTAGCGGATTTCGGGCAAGCGGTCAAGTTCGGGAAAGACACTTTACGCACGAGTTAAGAACAATATTTTTTCTACGACCGTATATACAAAAAAGTAGGTATACCATTACATTTTTCAAAAATTATTTTATTTCAACATACATGCATATACAAAACTTTAACTAAAAGCTACTAAATTATTATAAATATTACTATTAAGAACACAATTTGTTGCATTCTGTAAATTACTTAAAATGGCCGGTCCAGTGGAGTTATTTGGTGTAACTGGTAAGTAGATGATGTCGATGAGGATGGCATCGGTTGCAGCTCGCATAAAGATGACGATCACGTTGACGGCAACGGTTTTAAGTCATTTGTAGGTGAATGAATTTTATTTGATATATTTCGTAAATATTTATTTACCTGTTGTAGCAATAGTTATAACTTCCGAAGTAAAAAACTATCTAATAAGGTCAAAATTTGCAAAATTTTACTTTCCCGCACTAGTAACACTTTCAATACTAAAATCCGTGCCGGAAAATGGGTTAAAACGCAAGGTCGTAAAGAAATATTTCCTTATTAAAATCAGGGGACCTATTCTCAGCATATGCAAATTTGTATTCGCATATAACAATTTACGAATGGCTACATGCGCATTCGTAATGAATATTGTATTTTTTCCTATTCGCATACGTGGTTCGCAAGTGTTTACGAACGGTTAGCTAAACACACTCGCGTAAACATGGCAATACAGCATTAGCACATGCTGTGGCTCAGCTGATGTTTATCAAATCCCCTGACGTACAATATTGGGCTTGTTCTCATAAGCATCACAGACAGTCTTTGACAATCCGGATTCGGCGCAAAGACCCAAAAGCGTTCTCGTTAGAACGATTTAGGGTCTTTACGCCGAATCCGGATTGTCAAAGACTGTCTGTGATGCTTGTGAGAACAAGCCTATTTAAAATTTTCGAATTCTACCCAATTCTACGCTCGTTTCAAGTTTACTGCTAGAAGTGTTTTGGGGTTCCAAGGGAAATTATTTGAACTCAGATCTGATTTTTGTTAATTCTAGCATACAAGGATAATGGATATTAATGAGGGTAAATATAAAGGCATCTTGCAAACTGCTATAGGTATTTTGAGATTTCGCCGTCTTTCATAAATTCGGGGTGCTCTCTCTTCAGCATTTTCTGATGCTTGGATTAAAAGCAAGTGAACAAACTGTGCAGCCATTTATTTAATGCCGAAAAGTCTTACAAAACTAACTCGAGCTCAAAATCACGAATGAATTGTAATACACCCATTGACATATATGTCAATGAATACACCATACACTTTAAAACATATACAAAAGCGAGGTTATGTATTGCAAATACGTATTCGTATATCTGATTCACTTAAAATATCCCGCTCGCTGCAATTTCGAATGATACATACGCATGCGAACCAATTGCGAATGTTCAAAAATAGGAGCCTTCGCATTAATAAACATTACGTATGCGTATCTCAACATTCAGCAGCTGAGAATAGGTCCCCTGATTTTTTCAAAATCTCATTGTATGAAAAGTGAGTGAGTGAATGTTATAGGATAACGTTCAATTGTTTAGCCAGCAGTTGACAACTTAAACAGACAATACGTCATAGCATTATGTCAATAGACATTTCGATGACATTTTTAGACTTTTCGATTACAGTTCTAGATGATTCCAGATGTATGTCTTCTTCTTTTTCTTTATGGACTTCTACATAAAAGTCTTGTTATCAAAAAATATAGAAATATCATGGAAAAGTCAGGAACTGTTTGAAACAGATGAAAAGTATAAAAAACGGGATAATTGACATCATTAGTTCAGTTATGAAGTATTAGACAACAAACATTAAAGCCGCTCTAATGGGAGATTTCGAGTGAGCAAACTATATTTTTGGCAGGGCACAAGTTGAAATTATTCATTCAATAAAATATTTACAATATTAAAATTCGAGATTCAAACGAATCCATATTCAACTTCAAAATAATTATATGAAATACATTTTCTTAACGACATATTCTCCCACCATTGGACAGGAAGTTGAAAAAGGTAAAAAATGAATCGGTGTCCTTTCTTGAGAACTTCAGTCTCCCTTAAACAAGTAGGCCAGTCGTTGGTCTCCAAAGGGAATTAAATTTTTTTTATTTATTCTCCGAGTGACATTAAACGTGAGTATTCACTGCCTTGGTTGTGAAAAAGATTTTCAATGCCTAGTCATAAAAAATAGCTATTTTTATTACAAGAAAGTGCTACTTTTCCTCATGAGGATGAAGTTTACCCGAAGCGTAGCGGAAGGCAGTAATTATTTAAGGCAGGAAAAAGCACTTTACCCCCATGTTATACGTATGATTTTTCCGCCTCCGTCAAATAATTTTTTTAAGTTCAATACTGTGTTTATACAATTTTTTGATAATTTTTCTTTTCAAGATCTTCGAATTTAAACTTAAAAATGAGGGTAGACCTTTAAAAAAAATTTCAAATAACAATACTATTCCCAAAATCGAAACTTCCATAATTATTACTTCTTATTCAGTCTAAGGTACCTCTCAATTCACCCCAACTACGGGCCTAAATCTTTTGCTTATAAAATTAATCTCCCCCCAATACAACACGCCTAGTTGAACGTATAAACTGTTAAAAAAATATTATTTGGTACACACGCAAATCGTACACTCGGTCCAATGATCCCCCTTTTCTTTTGCCAATGCCAAAACTTGCAACCGACATACAACTATTAAAAGACAAGGACAGAACTAATCGGCGGTGTTGGGAAATCACTATTAAAGCCAGTGGCTTAGGGAAAATTTCACGTCGTCATTTATAACAGCTATAAATGTATTTAATTTTTGGGAATTCTTACGAGATGTTAGCTTGATTTTGAAATATTTTTCGTAGTTTAATGATTCCAGGGAACGAAATGACGTTTTTTTTGGGGATACTTTTGATTGCGTTGAATAAGCTGGAGCTTATTGCTTATTGGTTATTTAATCAAAAAAGTAGCAGAAATCAAATAAATGTTGGGAGCATACCAAATTTTTTGCAATTAACTTAACTAGTCCAAGTTATTATATGGGAATTTAGAATATTTTCAAGTAATTTTTTTATGAAACCAAAACAAATTTTTAAAGCTAAAACTTTTTTCTCCACTTATTATTATTTTCTTTATAAATTCGTGAGTTGGATATCTCTTGTTTTCTGCAATCTACAATCTATTTTCCTCTTTGAAGAATTCTCTGATTTCAACTGCCTTTTGCAATACGGTATTTTTGAATGCCGCTCTTTTACGTCCCTATTTCCGATAACTCTGAAGTTTTTAAAAAGATATTAAAATTTAATTTTTGTTGTACATTTTTAATACGGTATTTTAAATCCAATACGTACAGTGTGGAACAACCAAATTTTATAATTTTTATAAAGAATAAAACGCTTAGACACGTTGATTTGTATTATCAAATGCGCATTTTTCTCATGTGACAGTGGCCAATATCAACTTTATTATTCTAAATATAAGGCTTGTTATTTGGTTTCTGGATTCTTCAGAAAACTCTTTAACTGTTTCGGAAATATTGAGTGTTTTCAGATTTACAGAATTTTCGCGCTTATTTCACGAAAAATTTCCAAATTTTCCACCTGTATCCCAAGAAACTATTAGCAAAATAGGAAAGCAGTTTTGCAAGCTCGGTCATGTAGGACAGATAAAAAAAGTAGCTGCCAATGCAGTAAGTGATTATACGGAATTGGATATCATGCCCACACAATTCTTATCAAAAAGCAACCCCACTGTTCACTAGCTAGCCACATCAAGTTTTCGAATATTCAAGGATAGTAAAATGCATCCCTATAAAATGATGCTAACTTAGGAGCTTATAGAAAACGATTTCGATAGTGAGAAGAAATAATGGCAATGTTAGCAATGTGATCCAATTGAAGATTTTTTGTTTCCTGATGGACATTTACACTTCGCGGTCATGTTAATCGTTAAAATTGAGAATCCTTACTGGATGGAAGAAGAACATACGCAATATCCTGGACAAGTTAATTTTTGGGCAGGAATTGTTGGAAATCATATCGTAGGTCCCCTTTTCATTGATGGCAACTTGAATGAGATAAATAATACAGCTGCATAAAAATAATTTTGTGCCAGCTTCGATAAACTTATATCCTGAACTAGCAACCCCACAAGTTCCTGTTAGCAGCGAGCATTTTCAGCATTTCCTACATTGACATAAACGTTTTGTGATTGAATAATTTGAACAAAACACGATTATAATAAGTAAACATATCGCCCAGCGAACTTTTCTCTGAGTAACGAAGATGATGAAACTATAAACGATGAATTCCATTTTTTCATAAAGAATTTTTAAAATAAATTAAGTATTTCGTCCATCACAAACAATCAAATATTTTGTTTTTATAACAACAATTGAAATATTGTTTGATAATTTTTTTTCTCATTTAATTTTTGAGTAAATGATGTTTTATAAAAAAAAATTAGAAGGCTTTTCCAAAAATCTATTACGTAATATCAAAACATCCGAATTGAACCGAAACCAACGTGAAATTACCCCTTCTACTGGCGGTCAATCGAGTCGGAACAGTAAGACTATCGTACATTTTTATTTAACGAGAATGATTTGGCAATAGTGCCGAAAACTATACCGCGGGGTTACTCCCCAGATGGACCACAATCTTAAATTTCGGATGTGCACTAACCTCGAGTTGCAAATCTTGATTTTCGCATAACTGTACTGTGTCGATAGAAGAGGGGGGATGACAGCTGCCTCCCTTGCCCCTCTCAGGTGTGCTTGCAGGTACCTATGAATTTTAAGCCAAATAAAAAGTGGTCCTGCAACTTTTAGGGGTTTTGGGAGTATTTGTGATGTTAGAGTATTACTAGACTCGACTACGGTTTAGACACTAGTGCAGTGCTGAGCTCCGTGTTACCGATCTGTTGCGCCCATGGAAACGATGACAGAATATTTTCAAATATCCTATTGACTTTTGCGTTTTTTTTTTAATTTTGGTTTTACGGTTTTTTGTTGTTTTGTTTCGTCCGTTGAGGGATTGTGTGAGTTTTTATTTTATTTTTTATATATTTTTTTATTATGTAATAATTTTTACTTCCTTTGTACGACACTGTTTTTTTTCTAAGAATATATGGTACCAAATTTAAATATTCAAAAATATATATATATACAGTGAGAAATATAAATTTTATTAATTTATTTTTTCATTTAGTTTTCAAGTTTAAAAATACATTTTCTATATCTCAGTATGGAATATATAATAAATATATACCTAGTTTGGTTTATAAATTATTTTATACCCATTTTGGGTAAAATTTTGCACTAATTTACTAGTTGTAATATTAAATAGAGTTGGTAAATTTAAATTTCCCAGGGTGAATTATATTGTATCCTATTTCGACAAAAATTAAACTTTTCACTAATCTAATTTTCAAAATTTCCAAAGTGAAATAAGGATAGCGAAG
>CAJUYH010011855.1:0-10625 GCA_910591685.1 Galerucella tenella | reverse complement strand
ATAACAACAGCTGTGTTTATAATCTCTCAATATCAATTTGAAGACATAAGAAAAAGAAGTCAAGAACAAATACATAGATACCTATAAATAAACTAGTTGCATTAAAATGAGGCGTTCAAAATTGCTAGAGAAACTTTTGAAACATTCCAAATAAAGTGACCAAATTTATGCTGAAAAGTGTTCATAGGTAGCGCTTAACTAAAAAAGTTGAAAGATAATAATAATACTCACATGTATAGCAGCCAATAGAATTCCCGTAGCTAAAGACACACTCTGCTCATTGTAATAGTGTATCTTCTTCTTTCCATCCGCTTTAAAACTATATAATTGCTTAAACACCAAAATTAAATAGGGGGCATCAGTGAGATATTCCTTAAGCCAATTCGTTTTTAGAGGTTTTAGGTCTGTGGTCCAAATTTTACCCATGCGCTTCTTGTAGTTTGTTTCTTCTTCGCTTTCGACGATTTCTCTTATTTTCTGTTTAATTTCTGGAGAACCTACTACAACGTAGGTCCAAGGTTCAGTATGAGCACCGCTAGGAGCAGTTCCTATAATATTTATTAGATTTTATTTCTGTTTAATACTTGTCGTAATCCCATATTGACATGACAATTGAAATAAACCATTGAAAATACTATGTCAATTTAAATACGTTCCAGACTCGGTAGGCAACCCAACTTACTATTAAGACCAAGCGATATAACCATCAATGTCTTTGTCCTTACTGAACAAGATATATGAGAAACAGTATTTATAGAGAGAGCTAGAATATGATACTTTTATCAAGTAACTTAAACACCTTATGACCAAGTTTGAAAAAGTAATAATTTTTATAATTTATACTCAATATAAAATACCTGCAGTCCTAATAATGTTATGGATGATTTCCACTGGAACAGGATCGTTACTGAAATGACGAACTGTTCTTCTTTGATTCATTAAATTGAAAAATTCCTTTGACTTTGCTAGCGAAGTCTCTATCGAAAGTTTTTCAAATTGCAATTGTATGTGATTCAGATTTTTCGGAAGAGCTGGAGAAAGGTCTCCATATTCATCGTCTTCATCATTTGAGGAGGATGACGAAGATGAAGATATAAGAGAATTAACTGAAATACAGAATAAAGGTAATTAAAGACGTTGGAAGGGGAATTTATATTTTGGCGTTTCTTTAAAGCGGTCTATGTATAATAGCTGCGTTTCTTGTTGAAGTATACAGAGTGATTCATAACTTTTGGGGTAATTTGCATCAAAATTGTTTTTTTGCGTTTTTCATCGTCTAAAGAGGTAATTTCAAGTTATTTGTTTTGGGAGGTACCAAAAAATGTTTTGATTACTGGTTTTATGATTTGCAGAAGTGTAAAGATATACAAAGCAAATAATTTACAGCATGGCACGAGCATTAAATTTTTGCTTTCACCAAAATATATACCAAAGCATAAATACAAAATTTTATTGGTACTATTAAACATTTTAATAGTATATAACCTTACCGAACTGATTTTTAATTGGTTGTTTTCAGAAGTAAAGGACCTGAAAGTAAATGATCCTTAAAATAATTAATACACATTCAAAAATTTATCTTTTTCAGTGGCACATACATAATGTTAATTTTAAATGGTACCAGCGTTGCTGATTTGAAAAACGTAGAAGTTACGAGACACATATTTCAGACATGTTTTGTTAATTACACTGGTTCCATGAAAAGGGCTTCCAGAATTGCAAGGCTGGTACCATTTGAAATGATCAGTCTGCAATACAAAAGGACAAGCGATAAGAAATTTTTAATTGTGGTGGTAAAAATAGGATAAAGACTTAATAAATAGTAGATCTACAGAAAATTAGAGAATGGCATGAGTCCAGTTAAAGAAGAACGTCAGGAACCATTGAAGATTACACCTGGAGGTCATAAGTGTTGTAAAAAACAGAAACATTGCTACAATTTTGTAAACTATTCACAGTACTCACATTTTAAGTACAGATCACCTAACAATTCTTAATAAAATATTAATCTGTGACAAATGGACTTGCTTTTTTGCTTTTTCCTTCACACACTTGTCTTTTAACGGGTCGTAGAAAAATCTAGTGCTCAATTCGAGTGAATTAACCAATGATAGTATATTATTCAATGAGCATATATAGGGCGAGTAACATAAACGCACCTTCGTGAATAATAGCCATTATATGCGAGTAGAATACTATATTCTGTCCACGACTATAAATCACTTGTTTAGGAACAAATTTTTTGGTCAAATTAGAACACTACAGTTTATTAGATTTATAAAGCTTATTACTTCTTATGTTATTGAACAAATTATAGATTTAATAAGTATTCAATTCACTGTCTGATTAACTTTCTATATTAAATTTTCTAGTAATATCAAAGATTACAGAATAAAAATGTAATCTTTGGTAATATCAATCAAACACCAGTATACCTAGTTATTGAAATTCTTCTCTTTTTCTTTTGACATACATCATAGATACTCACTAGACAAAAAACTGATGAAACGATCTACTTCTATATGTATATACAACATCTTGATACTTTGATCATAAAGTCATAGCCTGATGGTTTATGGTCTAGTAGAGAAGTGAGTTTTCTGCGAAAAATAGTTCTGATGATTTTAAAAATATGGAGTTTGGTTTTTTGGATTCAGATTTAAATTCTGAGTAATGGGTATTTTTGAATTTTTTGCCAAGAAAAATTGTAGTTGTTATAAACAAAAAACGTATAGAGAAAATGAGGGTCTCCGTTTTTTGGTTATAACTTGAAAAATATTGAAAATAGCGTCTATTACGGTTCTGACTTGGTTTAAGGGCGGAATTTTAGGCATGGGTTCGAATCCACATTGCGGTGAAGATTTTTATTTAATATATTGTGCCTTTAGTATGAATAATCTTCAATATAATTGTCATCATTTTCATTATCCGCGCCTATTATTCACTGGTGAATAATGTACGTCATTATACTTAAAGAAGCACGCGTAATATGTTAAAATTATCAAATAGTCGTGGACAATAGTATATTATTAAACGAGCAATTTATGATAGCCATAATTCACGATGGGTGACGTTTGCGTCACGAGCCGCAGGAGCGCAAGTCACTCAAGTGAATTATGGCCATAAATTGCGAGTAGAATACTATACTTTGTCCACGACACTTAATTTATTTATTAATAAATAAAAGTCAGTAGCGATTTGGCATATTACTAACCTCGAAATGTTGTGGCAGCTACTTCAAATAATTTGACATATATAGAGATGGGCGATACTGTAGAAAGTATCAATACAACGTACCGTTAAAAATATATTGTTTTAAAATACTTAATATTAGAAAATATCGTTATGAAAAGTATCAATACTAAAAATTACAATATTTTATAGATACGATATATGTCAGAAACAAATTTCCTGAACAAAATACACAGATTTAATAGTTTATTCCATATTGTACCCCCATCTCTAGTCGTGAATTATGAACCATAATTCACGACAGTTGATATATGGATACCATAATATACCTTTAGTTAGGAGGTAAAATATTGACTTATTATTAGGTGGTCGTGGACAAAGTATATTATTTAACAAAAGTAAAATCACTTACGATCGTAACAAGATTTGTAATCGTCATCTTTTTTCGCCAGACCTAATTCATCGTTCTTTTGCTTCTTGATTAAATATACGTATCCACTTCTAACTACAAAATACAGGATCAATCCCATAACGAAATGAGGCCAATATAATTCAAAAAACATTGTAATATCACCCATTAGGTTAACAATAAAACTGATATTGATAACTTTCCTCAAAGAACGTATTCAATAAAATAATTGTATCTCCTTATTTGCGTAGTTTTGACCTAGATCGCTTGAACGACTGATGATATGTTGGAATAGTTGTATATGTGGAATAAATATATTGAAGTGTGGAGAATACTGTTGCACGTTACGACTTTTTTTGTGGTGGATAAAGGGCGGAAGGGGAACAATTAGGAGCGCCCTTTTTCAATAATGATGTTTTTGTGGTATGTGCGTGCTGCTGTTGTACAAATAAATCGATTTTTCACTGTGAAATGTAGACAGTTTTTGTATTGAAAATTATTTGATATTTAGGAGACACAACAAAAGAGGTCAAATCAATAATAAAAATAAAGAAGTTCCCGGGAAAACAAAAGACTCGAGTTTCTCTACATACATACATCTCATTTTCAATCAGCATCTAGTCCAGATACCTTTTCTCTCTCGACTTTCATCACTTCCCTTGTTGTATATCTCCTTAACAAGCTTAAAAAATAAAAAGCTCCCCCATTACGGAAACCCTTGGCATTTCACCCGCTATGCTTCATCTATCCATCATCTTTTGGAATGTATCTAGTATCTACATCAATGTATTTAAGTTTATTTGTTGTCAGTTTTTTCAATTTTCTCGCAAAAATTCCTTGGACCCTACAAATTACTTAAAATTCGACAGAAGAGACTAGAAAAGCAACGGGGAAAATGAAGATCTCTTCCAATTTTCACGTCTCTTTTGCTCAAGAGCCACCTTATTGGGCTTGATATGCTTCATGTTTGATATATTTTTTGAGAGAAAAATTTATAGTGTCTTTATATACAGTGTGCGTAAGTTGCTTCCGAACCTTACACCTTACACAAGTACGACAGAGAAACAGCTGAATGAGAGAGAAAGATAATTATACGCGGTCATCGAATGGTCATCGACGCGTGTATTTAATTCCAGTTAGGGTGTGGTGTGAACGAATGCTCATTGCCCTACTATTTCAACCGCTATTGCCAGAAGCGCAGATTAATTTGTACAAATGATATTTTTCTCTCGTTTTCGTTGACTTTTTTTCGAAGTCATGCACAATAGCTAAAACAAAACACTTTCACTTGGCAACACTGTGTTTTACAGATAGAATTCACATTTAAACTGCTATTCCTAGGTCTTTTCGCTACAAACGTTGATCACGTTGGAAGCGCATGCCATTGTATTTGAAAATAAAACATTTACAATTATGCCTTCATTAACATACTTAACCCCTGCGAAAAAGTGCAAATTGTAAGATGGTATTTTGGAGGTCATTCGGCTAATGAAATCGTTAATTTGTTTATTGTGGCATTTGAAAATCGCCCAATTCCTTCAAAGTCAACAATTGTGAAAATAATTAGTAATTTCGAGAAATATGGATGTCAAGATGTGTTTCGTACTGTAGAAAATGCCAAGCTTCGGAAGATCCAATCGAACGCCCAATTAACGATGAAAGGCAGACTAGAGAATTGAATGTTTGTTTAGCAGTTGAAACAGGACAACCATCTTCTTCAAGACAAATTGCTGAAGAGGTCGACATGGATAAGAGAACTGTACAGAATATTTTAAAACGGAACGGGTACCATTGTTACAAGGTTCAGACAACGCAGGAAATATTTCCCGAGGACAATATCAGACGAATGGATTTCTGTGAGGAGATGATGGAACGTCAAAATGCTGACGAAAACTTTTTAAAAAATATTTTATTTACGGATGAATCAACTTTTTCACTACATCAAAAACACAATCCATCCGTCACAAGATATTGGTCTCGGGAAAATAAACATCTAACCATTCCAATCCGAACGCAGTATCCGCAGAAGCTAAATGTTTGGACGGGTATTCTAGGTGACCACATTATAGGTCCTTTTTTCATTGAGGGGAACTTAAATTCCGCCAAATATTTAGACTTATTACAAAATCAAGTAATTCCTGCAGTTCTCCTTATACCCGATGTTGATCTCAACAGAATTTGGTTCCAACAAGATGGTTGTCCAGCCCATAATTCAAGGATAGTAATGGATTTTTTAAATTTTACATTCCCCGAAAAAATTATTAGTACTAATGGTACAATTAAATGGCCTCCAAGATCACCTGAACTAGCTCCAAATGCTTTTTTTCTTTGGGGATTTTTAAAAAGTACCATTTACCAGCATGCATTTGAAAGAGCTAATAATTTAAATGAATTGAGGGTGAAAATACAGAACGTTTGTGCCAGCATTACGCCAAATAATCTTAGAGATATGAGATCAAATCTTTATCACAGATTTGGCTATTGTCTGGCACAGCAAGGTGGTTTATTTGAGCACTTAATTCATTAAAATTATGTTTACCTTTAGAATAAATTTTTATTTTTATTTTTTCAGGAAGTTTATATTTTACGTTTAGAATAGGTGTAGGTACCTTATTTTATTTTTTCAATTTAATTTATTAATGGAAGGGATTTTTAGTTTATTAATTGTGGTTCTCTCAAGAAATGCTGTTTTATTTTCCAGTTACAATGGCTAAAATAATATCCTATTGTAGTTAGAAATTGTCAACTTGGTCTAAAATGATCATGTTGACAAAAATGAATTTTAAGATTTACAGGTTACGTAATAACGATTGTATTTTTATATTTCTTTAACGTCCTCACTCCTTACGTCTTGGGAGCATACTGAATTACCATTTACCACCACCAACTAGTTAAGATAGGAGGGCAATGAGCAGTCGGGCACTCTCGGGAATAAGCTTACGCCCCCTAAGGTGAAACAAAGTGATGATTGTGCACAATTATTCTTCCTCTCTCTTTCATATATCCCTGTCGTACTTGTGTAATTCGTACCTAGGTTCCAAAGCAGATTTCCCATGCTGTATACAGTGCTATTCAAAATTCCCCTCCCCCCTAGTATCTTTTGAACGACTACACTTACATTATTAAAATTTGGAGGGTGAAAATAAAGTGTTGTAAACTTCTTACGAATGGTAACAGGTGACGTAATAGTAATAGATGACGTCACAGTGCCACTCTGGCCAATAATTTTAAATAGGACCTTATGGCAAGTGATATCTCGTTTGAAAGGCATTGACATTGGCTACATAGCCATATTAATTTTGTTTGGGCTTAAACTAATTTTGACGGATAAATTAAATAAATACCAAAATTATTATTTCACATTTAAATATTGAATACTTTTCAGTCCGCCTCTGGATAGTTGTCAAAAAATTGACGTTTTTAATTTAATAGTATTTGTTGCTTTGCAAAGTTTTTCAAAATAGCTTGAATATTTAATTTTATTAATGTTTAACGAGACGTTTAAGAGTTTACATAGGCAAAATGGTACGAACTCAAGCCGACAAAGTATCAGCTATCTTAATAAATGCTGAATAGAAAGAATCTCCATGAAGCGGAACGTTTATTTAATGAGAGATACCTAGATCGCCCTATCTCGAGAACCTATTTGAGGGAGCTTCTTCACAAGTTTGAAGCAACAGGTAGTGTTCAAGATGCCAAACGATCTGGTCGACCATCATTTAGTGATGATAAAAAAATTGATATAGTTGCTGAAATGGCAGTAAACCCTATTTCCTCTTCAACTAAAGTTGCGTCTATCTGTGAAGTAAGTAAAAGCACAGTACAGAGAGTGTTGGCTAAAAATAAATTTCATCCATACAAGTTAAAAATGGTGCACCACCTTTCGGATGACGACCCCGACAGAAGACTCGAATTCTGTGAATGTATGACAAATAAAATTAGTCAAAACCCACATTATACAAAAACAAATTGTTTTAGTGACAAAAGTACTTTTTGCCTCAATGGAAATGTGAATACACGTAAGGTATTGGAATGATACAAATCCTCACACCTTTCGTGAACAACATACCCAATTTCCAGAAAAAGTCATTGTTTGGGCAGGTATTTTGGGAAACCAGATAGTTGGTCCTGTTTTCCTAAATTCAAATTTAAGCGGTGAAGTGTATCTGGAGATGTTACAAAATGCAATTGAGCCGTTAATTCTTGAAATTCTGGAAGATAATCCAGATGAATTCGGCCACCTGAAAATAACATTTCAAGAAGATGGTGCTCCTGCACATTATTATGGTGCAGTAAGACGTTACCTGATGAAGAATATCGAAGTAGATGGATCGGCCGGCGAGGTCCTATCTAATGGCCACCTCGGTCACCAGATCTGACACCATTGGATTTTTTTTATGGGGGTACTTGAAATCCAAGGTTCATACTACGGCACCAGATAGCATTGGCGTTTTGAAAGAAAGAATTATTGAAGAATGCAATGTAATTTCAGCTGACACATTCGAACCAGTACGGCAAGAGTTTACTAATAGGATGTATTACTGTGAGGAAGTAGACGGAGCACATTTTGAACACTTGCTATTGTTGATATTTGATTAATTAAATTTGAAAAAATAATTTCAATAATTTTGGTATTTATTTAATTTATCCATCAAAATTAGTTTAAACCCAAACAAAATTAATATGGCTATGTAGCCAATGCCAATGCCTTTCAAACGAGATATCACTTGCCATAAGGTCCTATTTAAAATTATTGGCCAGAGTGGCACTGTGACGTCATCTATTACTATTACGTCACCTGTTACCATTCGTAGAGAAAACACTTTATTTTCACCCTCCAAATTTTATTAATGTGAGTTCAAAAGATACGAGGGGGGAGGGGACTTTTGAATAGCACCGTATAGTTCATTTATGAAAATTTTTCAAAAGCCAAACACAATGGGAATGATTGATTAAGTAGTGTCAATATCTCTCTATCTCTCCTGCCATAACGTCTCACTTGAAGGAATTGATCACTTACAACCTATACATTTAGTTGAAAGCAAGAAAGGATTGATCATATTAAAGAAAGCGACAGACAATTAAATTAAATTTGTTTCCATAGATCATCATTGATATGTTTCTGACAGTAGGCTAACCAGAAGTTGCAAGTATTATTAGTTTTCAACAGGTTTATGATTCATCAGAGCTCAAGCGTTTTTTGTTTAAAGGTTCCCGAACATCGGCGCGGTTGCGAGATTGGGACCACCTGACTGCCGCGTACCAAAACGCTACTAATTAGACAAATTAGCTAACAATATTAATAAATAAATTAGTGAAGAAGCTGGAATTAGGAATTGGGATAAAGGTACCTACCTAATTTAACTATTTTATTATTATTATCAAGGTCGTAGAAGTCATGGAGAGTACCACACTTGAAATGCCACAATTACGTTCAGCGCCGTTATGGGCGATCCTCAACACGTGATTATTAATAATTATTTTTATCGTGCTCTAGTCCATTTGATTTAGTACATTTTAACGTTGTTTTAATTGCTAATGGCCACTTGCACCGTCAGTATAACACTAGTTTAAAATTTAACTATTAGTTAATTTTGAAGTTTGGCTTGTATCGCAATTTAAGCCACTGATTTTGGAGGCTTAAATCATAAACCACAGTAGTATAAATTCTAACCTAAAAAACACACAAAACTGATGTGACTAACGTCAAAAAATAGCTCGGTGCATGCGTTTAAAAAATGGATTTTTTGGAAGAAGACATTTTCCTTGAGGATGATAGGGATATAGGTAATTGATTTGGGTTTTCTACAAAGGGTATATAATAGAGCTAACCACTTACACAACATGGATCTCACCCTTTTCAAGAGATTTCGTCTCTTGAAAACAACCATTATTGGCATATTGGAAAGAATTGAGGAGGACCTGGAGTTTCCTCATGATTTGTAAGTGCAGCAAACCAGAATATTACATTGACATATAAACTATGTCAATGCTGCCAAAGAAATAATAATTTTCTAACCTCAAAATATCATTGTCTGACGAGACTGAAGTTAGGTGTTAGTACCAACCGATTGTAATTTAGCAAAACTTCTCCAGATTGATAAGTTTATTTTAACCAGGAACCCTTAAATTACGGTGCTAGTGATTGCTATTTAATCGATTAATATTTAAATTTTAACAGTGTGTTATTTTAAACAGTGAGTTAGCGAATACGGTGCAAGTGGGCATTAGAGATTTTAAATGCTTTATACCGTCTGTTTGTAATACAATGGATCACTAAATCAATACAAAACAACCAAATAACAAATCTAAAATATATCCAAATAATTGTTTATCCTCAGGGCGACTGTCATTAGTGTCAACTCGTCAATTTATTGAACATACCATATAGGTAAACGAAAAGAAGAGGCAATGATGATGTGGATAATAGAATATATTAAAAAATGCGGATAGAAACAAGAACTGCTTGAAATTTGAATATATGTTTTATTTTCGGATAATAACCCATATGCACCAATTTTGCAACAGTGTTCGTGTACGACTGGTTGTTGATAGCTAAGGGAATAAATAGCAAATTCTGCTACAAAGTAGAATGTCGCCTTCTGTCGCTACAGGTGAAGTTGTTGTAGTGAAATTTTACGCTCTATAACATTTATTTGAAACTTTTTTCGGTATTGTTTATGGTTATTGAAATGATTGCGGAAAACATGAGTTTCGAACAGCTTTTGCGCGATATTAACTATTTCATGGGCGATTTCGTCTCTCGAATATGCTCATTCGATTCCTCATGTCCAAATTCACTTTATCAACCTTTATCAGCCTTCTAGCAAAAAAGTCAATTCACGGTATTTTTTACTGGAATATTTAAAACCTTTAGGCATAGAGATAAATTTGATATACACATCTCAAAAGTGGTATATTTAGGATTAATTTTTTTTGATTCATGGGAAAAAAAAATCAGTTTTATTTAAATATTTTTTTTCTATACATTCATATACAATGGAAAAGTACAATTTCAAAAATA
>CAJUYH010011854.1:0-10625 GCA_910591685.1 Galerucella tenella | reverse complement strand
GGGGGGGGGAGAGGGGCCTCAAATCACCATCTAGCCGAGGGCCTCCAATGGAGCCAGACCGGGCCTGGGTGTATTATATCTAGATATTAAGACATTGTTAAATTTGTTAAAATATTTTCTTAGACTGAACACGTGTTCGTCTAACGGATGTTGAAGTGACACTCCTTCAATTTTAAAAAATTAGTATATGACAAATGACATTGAACATAGAACTAAATCAATCTAACATGAGTTTAAAAATGACATTGTAATAATTTTCGACGTCCCAAAACAGACATGTAAACTTCCTAAATAAAATTATAAATAAATAATTTGATATTAAGGTCTAATGAGAACCTATCAAGTTATAAGATACTGAAAAAGATTAAGGGTCTAATGAGAACCCATTACTATATCTAATTCAAAATAGAAAATTCTCATATATGTCAAGAGAGATCCAAAATTAAACAAATTAATGTAAACAATTAAAATAATAATGCAAATAATAATGAAATATATTATCTGAGAATGATTCCAAACAACAAAATTAAATAAACATTGTAATCTGGTAGTCTCCAATAACAAAACACATCTAAAAAGGAGAAACAGATTTGATTAAAGTCTAATGAGAACTCAATATTCAAATCTAATTCCAAAAACGAATAAGATTAAGGGTCTAATGAGAACCCCTTCCCAAATCTAATTCAAACTAGATAACCAATTAATAGTCAAAGGAAACTCCAAATACAATAACCATTCAAATAATGAAGTATGTAAAAACAAATTACAGAAGTTATTAAAAACTATTTAAATCTATAGAAACTAATGGTCAATTATATATCAAGTAATATCTCAAAAACCAATGTGAGCAATTTTCAATTAGGAAGATCTGATTTAGAGTCTAATGAGAACCCATTACTCAAATCCACTACTAGTAAGAAAAATATTAAGGGTTTAATGAGAACCCATTGCTAAATCTAATTCTAAAACAACTACAACAAAAGTTCAGAAATATTTAAAATAAACAAATAGTACTAAAGTTTCTTGTATAAATTACCTGACGAGTAAGTAATTCTTTATCTACTTCTTTTACATTTTCCAACTTTTTTACTTACTTGCAGGTAAGCACTGAAGATGGCTTAATAGCCGAAAGCGCTATGCGATTTTAATAAATTAATATTTACACAGAATACAAATATGTTTTCTTGACTTTCTCATATTATCCTTGTCGTACTTGTGTAAATCGTATGCCCGATTAAACTTTTTCCCAATCTGTATGTTATCTCTGCACTGTACAGAAAAAGTGTTCGTCGAAAGGACGACAATTGTGGTGCCGCTAGTATTATAGGGCATCGGGCCAAGAAATGGTAAATTATTTTAGGTTATGGTGATGGAGGGTTTGTTTACTTTCATTAGGTTACCTTTTATTGAGATGCTAAAAGAGAATCGAAGCTCCTTAAACTGCACATGCCAGATTTTTTCAAGAAGGGAAAGGAAAAATAACAATTCCATTCACCCTTCCCTTTTTTTGGGAAAATCTATTCCATTCACCCATCCCATTCTTGAAGGTTATTCTTCCTTCCTATTCTTGAAAAAATTCTTATTACATTTTTTTAATACGCGCAGTTTAAGGAGCCGCTAGAGTATTTTAGCATCTCGTTATCATTTAGGGTTGGTTTTAGCAAATTTCAAGGAAAAAAAAAGTAGAACGTGTCGCGGGACACACGGTAGGAACTTTAGTTCCTTTTAAGCAAAAATTATGTAATACATCTGACGTTATAGATAGATAAACAATTTAAATATTCCTCGGTGGCCGAGTAGTAAGCAAACCAGACTCTCACGCGGTAGACCCGGGTTCGATTCCCCGTGAAGAAGTTTTTTTTATTGTTAATTTTATTTTTAAATAATTATTCTGCTTGATATTAATAACTACAACAGGTAGACGTTTGAAATATTTAGCAGAATATTCATTATTATATTCATGGGGGAGTCCGACTGGCAACATCTACTTATAACAGCATCGTATATTTAAAAAGGGAAACCGTAGCATTATACAAATTGGACATTCAAGAACTGTACGTTTACCACAAAAAAATTGGTGGAAACATAAAATTGAATTGTTAAATTTTCAATTTGAAGTTATATTACAGTTTAAAGAAATTTTTATTTTCTAGATTTTTTCTTAAGTGGGTGTAGAAAAAATATGCTGTTCGACTCGTGTGGATTGTCCATATCGCACTTGAACGATTGAGCACTCCGCCTACGGCGTCGCGCTGAAACTTTGTCCTCGTGCGATATGTCCATCATATCCACACTAGATGCACAAACTTCTATTTCTATCAAAATATGCCCTTTTACATTCAAAAACAACCTGCCAAATGTCAATTCAATTTATCCATCCATTTTAAAGTTATCGAATGGAAAAATTCAAGTTTTCAAAATGTGATTTCAATCCTGCATTTCACAGAAAAGGAAAAAATAAGCCTTTACAATTGTTGTGAAAAGGCTAAAGGTAGGTATGGTAAATATATGATTTTCTTTTGACAAAATAAAAAGTACCTATTATAGAATTCTTGTATGAGTTATGGATGTGATATCCCTTTTAAAATGCATGTTTCCCTACATTAATAGACTACTGGGTTAGAGATTTGTAAGTGATATCAGTGATATCACATTATTTATTGTTCAAACTAATACTGTCCAAAATCTCTTAACATTTCAAAAAAAGAACTAAATAAATTTATTGTTTTTTCTTATTTTTTTGGGAATCAAACCACAATATTTGCTTTTATATTATATTATTACAAAAAACAAGAAACAATAATAAGTAATGCAACAAGGAACATTCAGAAGATAAATAAATTTACTTGTAATAAGAAGTACTTAAGTTATTGATAAATTGTCTTTTAGGCCAGACGATAGGGGTAACAACTACAAGTAATTAGCAATACGGCTGATTATACCTTAAAGTATGTAGATTAATATAAAAAAAAGTTTACCAGTCTATCGATTTCCCAAATTAGAAAAAAAAGATCAGAAAACTTTTTTTTTCGAAATTTATCAATATTTCGCGCTGGGAGGAAGGTGGAGAAAAATAAAAAATACCACCGTGTAGGGGGAGTGTTTTGCAACAAAAAAGCTTTCCTGCGTTTGTCCCAGCAATGTTTTGTCCGGAAAAAATTCGGTAAACTAAGTGTGTTCCGCACCCTTGCGACTCTATTTATTGAGGCGCGGCGGAGTACATTATAAACTATTAATTGTACAGTTATAATGTAGATATAAATAATTGTAATACGGCGTTTTGAAGAGGACCTTTTTGGGCTTTAAGATGGCATTTTTTTTCATAGCACATAATCATTTTTGGCAAATTACTCATATATAATATAAATATTATATTCTAATAAAAAACCAAGTATCTCTTATTTAGGAGGTCTGTTTCATAGATGAAATTTACGGATAATTAATTTTTCCTAATTACGAAATACAGTACTTTTCATTATTTTGTAAATTTTAGGAATCTTAAATTTACAAGAAAATATATATTATATTATATTAAATACTGTAACTTTGATAAAACTGGAGTAATTTTAATGGGGTTTGCGTAGAAATGTTGGGGAAACTTTTAAGATCAAGAATGTATAATTACAAAATTAATTGATTTACATACATTTTTGGATTCAATGATTTTTTGTATTATAAGCGAAAATAGCAATTTTTATAGATTTGGGTGGGAATTTTCTTTATTTTTTTAAAATAAAATTTGATACTCCCGTAATATAAAGATTAATATTTAACGAACAGAATGTATATAGTGAAAATGTATAAAAGATGATTAATATATAATTTTTTTCATACCTTTTTCCAATAAAAATATGTAAAAATCAATTTATCACTTTTTATTTATTATTTACAACCTTAACTCTCACCAAAGATTGAAAGAAAATTCTGATTGAATATTTATATTTTTTTCCGCCGTGCAGCAGTCACGCGTATGCGGAAGACATACTTGGTTTACCGAATTTTTTACGGACAAACCATTGCACGGACGGAAAAAACGCAGGAGACCTATTTTATTGCAAAACACTTCTCCTACACGGTGGTATTTTTTATTCTTCTCCACCTTCCTCCCAGCGTGAAATATTGAAAAATTTCGAAAAAAAGTTTCTTGATTTTTTTTTTCAATTTGGGAAATCGATAGACTGGTGAACTTTTTTTTATACTAATTTACATATTTATACTTCAAGGTACTTATAAAAAAAATCAGCCGTATTGCTAATTACTTGTACTTTTGGTCTAAAATGACCCATACCGGCTGGCCTATTTATATACCTATATAAAATAAATTTCAACTCATTTAGGTTTTTTCATATAGTCAAAACGGCGGTATCAGTGAGAATTTGAAACACATTATCCCTAAAACTCTGTAGGGAATGTTTAATTGCTTTGGTTTTCTGATAATTCTGATGATCAATTTAAATATTAGGAACTTCCTGATCTTCTAATCATTCCTGTTGCTAGATGTAGATCTGTAGTACCTGATATTATACTGCTGTTAGGTTAGGTTAGGCGTTTTTAGAAGGATTGCAGCAAAGTTTGGCATTTGCTGTTCATTAGTGATACTTGCTGATACGGATTTAAATTAATGATGGATCGTTGGCGAAGCTCCATTTATTAGTATTTTTCTTCCAGTAGGAAATATCCTGAGCTCTCCTTGAATGTGAAACTGTTCATGGAAAGGCCTAAGGTGCCCCCCCCCACTTTAGAATATTTTATATTTTTATTAATACGAGAACTTAACATAAACATGACATGAACTCATTTACTCGTCAAAGAACAAAACGTAAAACATTAATAAAAAAGCAAATGGTATTTGAATATTTTCTAGCCAACCAGTTATAATAGTGAAAAAATACAGGTACTAAAAAAAACAAAAACATAATCTTTTAAATAAAAATAGACATTCTATAATTAGAAATACCTATAAAACAGTATTCACTCAGGCGACGCCAGTATCCCTGATAAGCAAAAAAACCGTGGCGTCTTGGCCACGAATTTTGATATCACATAAGGAATGTGTGTAAAGAGTAGACAATAATGGACCACCACATTATGCACTAAACTCTATATTTCTAAAACTATGCTGTCGGAAATAATGTTTGCATTCTTTATTTATTGCTATAAATACAAAAGTACTGAAAGTACATTTGAATTTCCGACACATTTGATGAGCCGATTAAGATATCGAGAAGCGGTTTCAACTGAACTGATTCAGGAATTGAATTTTTTTTCACGCTGTTGCCAATTTAGTATTTCTTCTCTAGAGTCCAGGAAAAAACTGTTTTTTTTAGAGATCAATAGTTTTAAATGAAACACCCTGTATGTTTTTGTACCGTTGGATAGGCTGAAGCTTCTGCTTCTACTTTTTAAAAATATGAGGTTTTATAGCAATTTGAGTTTTTCTTATGAAGCAGATTAACTTTAAAATATAGACTGCAATTTGTAATTCCGTACATATTTGTCAGAGCCGGTCAGAGCATAACTTCTGAACTAGTCATGACATCGAGAAAAGGTTTCAATTGAAGGGCTTCAGGAATTGAATTTTTTTCACGCTCTCAACAGTTTAGTATTTTTTCCCTAGACTCCAGGAAAAAACGTGTTTTTTTGGAGATCATTATATGGATTAAGTTAAAAACAGTAGCCCAGTAAATGAAGGGACAAAGCCTTCACTTTGAGCTCAATTTGTAGGTCACGGCAGGTGTTTTTAAAGGAGAAAAAACTTAACGCGATTGAGTTTATGCAGTTTATGGAAGGGGGGAAAATGGCCCCCTAAACCCTGGAAAACGGGTTTCTTCTCGGGTTTCTTGCTAATATCTGGCTAAATATGCGAATTAGATAATTTTTCTTCCAATGAAAAATGAAGATCGTCTTATTATCTACAAAAATGGTCTTTGTCATTTTTTTCGAAAATTCGATAGTTATCGAGATAATGAGACCTACAAGTCTCCCCATTTCAGCTGCTGCTCTGTCTGCCTATAGGAATTCTGGTGTCTATGCATTAACTTGTAAGCGGGCGGACAAATTGTTCCATAACTCGGCAAAAAATTGACATTTTCCGATGATTCATGGTTTATCGCAATAGGAATCATTCCATGTGACTTGCACGTTTGTACTCGACAAAAATATTTAAAAAAGTGGTCAAAGCTTTTTAGATTTTTAGATTATTTCATTGATTTATTATTCATATTAAAAAAAAATAGTCTTTTATCCTATTTTTTTTATAATGGAACCTTAGGAGGTCTTGAATGATCTCAGAAATTTTTTTCAATAACTTTCTTGCGTCTTGATAGAAAATTGATTTGTTCATTTATCATCTTATACCTACATAAAGTGAGTACAAAATTATATGTATGTGCTCAATTAACCTACATACATTATTTAATACAAAAGGTGATGCCCACTATTTATGTCAATACCTACATTTATGCAAGCATAGTTGAAGATTTAAAAAAGAGTCTCCCAACATTTTTGGTTGAATATTTTCTATTACGCTTCTTATGTTTTGTTTCGGTTATAGCTTATAAAACAATATAATTTGAAAAGTAGAAGCTGCTGCATATCCGACGTTTCTAATGCCTACTATTGTTTTTTGTTTTATTTTAAAAATAAAAATAATTAGTAGGTACGGTACACTTTAATTTAGAAAAATGAAAACGATATTTCATATGACATTTTTTAGTAAAGTGCTTGGGATTATTTTTGAAAAGAGAAAAAATAAGCTTTTTTGTGATGGGTCACACGACCTAGGTTGTCATTTAAAAAAATTCAAGATGGCGGCCGTACGCTAAATGCGGACGTCAAAAATATTTGACGTTTGCTCTAAAATATGCAGAATAGAGTCTCATTTATCGTCCTAGAATTTCATAACTTTTGTCCACGACCACCTAATAATAAGTCAATATTTTACCGAGTATTTTACCTCCTAACTAAAGGCATATGGTACCCATATATCAACTGTCGTGAATTATGGTTCATAATACACTGTAGTGTATTATGGTTCATAATTCACGACTAGAGATGGGGGTACAATATGAAATAAACTATTAAATCTGTGTATTTTGTTCAGGAAATTTGTTTCTGACATATATCGTATCTATAAAATATTTTAATTTTTAGTATTGATACTTTTCATAACGATATTTTCTAATATTAAGTATTTTAAAACAATATATTTTTAACGGTACGTTGTATTGAAACTTTCTACAGTATCGCACATCTCTATATATGTCAAATTATTTGAAGTAGCTGCCACAACATTTTGAGGATATTAATATGCCAAATCGCTACTGACTTTTATTTATTAATAAATAAATTAAGTGTCGTGGACAAAGTATACCCTCCACAAAACGCCCACTTCGCTTGACTTGTATAGAACTGTTATTCTCTAGCTTTTTCTATTCCACTCACAGAATGACTATGCGGAACTTGCCGAATAATTGTATAAAGCAGAAACTAATCATGTGACTATATTTCCAAATCTTAGGTTACTTATCTCTGCTTAGAAGTGAGTAAATCAAAAAAGACGCGCACATTATACCGAATAACTAGGATCTCAGTCAAAAAGAGCGCACCTTATTATTTAATATAACTGTTTACTACAAAAACGGAAATCCAAAATATCAAGGAAGTCAACAAGAAAGAAATTGACCGAGAATATCCTTAACGCATTTATACATAAGAACGAATTTTCAATGAAGTGTTTACCTCAAAGGCGTACCTAGAATTAAACTCAACTCAACACAAGACAAATTTGGATAAATAGGTAGAACAGTTGCAATTAAATTCCAAAAGTTTGATAATTAAAAAAACGTAATATACTAATTGAAAAACTCAACAATGATTAAAACGTATTAAGAATCTCATTACTATTTAATACATGAATATTTGTTTAGAAAAAATGAATTCAAGTGCGATTTTGATCCCCTATCTCCAGCACTCGCTCCGCATATGTTCACAGATGTGCTCGACTCCCGCGATAGTAGTGTTACTGTTTACCTCCTCATGTTTCTGTTCGCCTGATACAAGCGCGCCCAAACCCAATCTTGACAACGGATTTTGCAAAAAAAATACTATATACTATATAATGTGAAGAAATGTTATTGATTATTTCTAAATTATATTTTTTGATGTAATTTGAATAAAAGTTATTAATAGTTTTCCCGATTTTCCAATGAACTAGTGCCGCAAACTGCAGGTAGGTACACGTTGGAACTTACGAGTCGTGTTCACGGTATTTGATATTGTCTCCAGATATGACTTGTTTAGAATAAAAAAAAACTTAAGCTGTCGTGGATAATAATAAAGAATTAACATGACAGATAATAATATTTTTAGTTAAAAATTTGTGCACTCCTAAAAATAATGACAATTAATAATAAAAGTGTACGGATTACTGTTTGGCCGCGTGTTTGGTTGTCCTCCCTTCTCTTGTCTAAACTTCAAATCAAAATTGGAATTTTAGCAAGAGCCAAGGAGCGGCTCATTAAAATAAAGTCTGTAAAACTAACTTATACAATCAAGTAGAAAATGTTGAAAATTTATGAGATAGGTAGGTAGGTACTTGAAACGACTTTTGACTGGGTTACTCCTGAATTCTAATTACATGTACCTACCTAGCTAAATTCAGTTGCATAAAATACCTACGTTATTTAATTAAGTAATCATACTCTTTATAGGCGTATGCATTATTCAAATGCGTTCAAACTTCTAAAACATGAGGAGTTACACAATTGTGAAATTTGCTTATACACTTACGTTGACGACAAAATTAATCTCCCCATGTTTACGCTTCACAACGTGGCAACATTGGGGAAAATGGTTAATTATAATTAAATTCTCAAAACCTATGATATAAATAATGTCATGTTGTCAACGTTTATAAAAATTATACACTTTAATAATTCTTAAAAAAGTATTGTCTATGCAGTCGTTGCATTAGTGTCCACTGGAGGTGGAAATGCAAATGTTGCAATATGAACTCCAGATTGGTAGGAATAAAAGGACATAAACGTGATCGATCTCTCAGAAGAGCCCTGGGAGGTGGTTTTCAAACTACAATGTCCAAAATAGTCACGTAGACCACATTCTTTTAATACTTAAGAACAATGTACATATCTATCATAATTTAAGAATGTACTTTGTGTGAACACACAATTTTTGTTTTTTTAATCAAATCTAACTTAAACATGGCGACGTATATATACTAAGCTGATAATTAAAGTGAATTTTAAGATATTAAAAAATCTGTAATTGCAATAAGGCTTTGCGAAGGGGCTGAACCTTACTCAAGAATTTTTAACTTGACAGCTGTCACCTGATGCCTCTGCTTTGTAAAAATTACAAAAATAAGCTTATTTTACTGTATTTATTCAATATAAAACAGAAATCGAGACCATTTTCTCTCATAACTTACCTTTACAACAGCAGCTAGTTGGTCCTTATAGTTATATTCAGGGCAGTTGTCTTCATTGGATTCGGGTAAAATCACAGATATCCTTACTGTTTTGCACAGTTTTTTTATCACTTTATCATTCACTTTTTGGGGTTCAAGAGTAGTTAGTGCCACACGTTTAATTTCTGACATATTTCATGACAAATTTTCATTAAAACAACACAACCCGGTTTCGCTCCAACATGTTTAAAATGCACTACACTCAAACAAGCACACGAATACCAAATTTGCCAGTTTGCGCAGTTATGAGCGCATTGCATGGCTTTTGAATGAAAGCGTAGGAAATGTACAAAAAGGTGCAAAGCTTGGATGTGTGTTTGTTTGACTACCATAAGCTAGAGGGCAGTACAAACAACATAATGAAAACTTCATTGACTAGTAGTCTGTTGATTTATTAGCCAAGAGATGTCATCAACAGTTTCTTTATTTTGAATTGTTTGAGTAACCACGGAAATAAAATGAATGAATGAAAATGTATCATTTAATATAAAATTTGCCAGTTTTCGCACTTACTGGTTAATTGCATGACGTCTTCGATGGATACGTGGGAAATATAGAAGAAGGTGCAAAGATTGGATGCGAGTTCGTTCAACTACAGTAAAATAAAAAGCAGCACAAACAACCATATGGACACTTTAATGTGTGGTATTTTAGTTGATTTGTCATCCAAGATATGTCACCAGAAGAATTAAAAATATATGTACTTTATATACAGGGGACAAGACAAAATATTAGATTATGAAATAAGAAAGAAAGTGCAATACTTAAATATGTGTTCGTTCGACTACTGTAAAATAGAGAGCAGCAGAAACAACATTATGGAAACTTTAATGTCCAGTAGTTTGTTGATTTATTAGCCAAGAGATGTCATCAAAAACTTCTTTATTTTGAATTGATTGAGTACGGAAATAAAATGAATGATTGAAATAGTAGTTTACCTAACACGTGCGCAAAGTAACTTTTCCGCACGCTATTGCAGATGGCCGAACCACGCGTCAGCGAAGTTCGGCCAGCAATCGCGTGCGGAAAAGTCAATTTACGCACGTGTTAGGTACACTATTTTTTCTACTAGCTTGCGGAAAAAACCCCAAAGCCCCCATTTAACAACAAGTAATACTCTATTTCTTAATGTCTGACA
>CAJUYH010011853.1:0-10137 GCA_910591685.1 Galerucella tenella | reverse complement strand
TAATTTCGCAAGATTTCGCGTGATTGCGCATGATTTCGCGTGATTTCCCGTGTTTCGCGCGATTTCACGTGATTTCCCGTGATTTCGCAAATTTGTGACAGTATTTCGCACTATGCCAAAAATGTGACAGTATTTCGCAAATAGTGTAATTTCGCAAGATTTCGCGTGATTGCGCATGATTTCGCGTGATTGTGCATGATTTCGCGTGATTTCCCGTGTTTCGCGCGACTTTAGTACCGGAAAATTTCACTATTTTGCTAATTATTGTGCATGATTACGCAAGATTCCGCATGATTTCATGGGATTGCGCAAGATTTTCCATGATTTCGCGTGATTTCCCGTGATTTCGCGTGATTTCGCAAATTTGTGACAGTATTTCGCAGGGTGGTTCACCCCTCGCTTTTTTGCCTCCCCCAGGGAAAATTCATTTTTTAAAGAAAGGGTCTCCCAGAACAAGCCATTCTATTTTTTTTATTTCACTCAATACAGAACAGCAAATATTTTCATTCATTTATCAATTTGCCCCCCCAATTATCAAAATTTGAGTTACAAATATTCAAATTTATGCAAAATTCCCTCTAACCAAAAAAACGTGACGTCGCAAAGTCAGGTACTAACAATATCATCGATAGTCGATTGTTTTTTGTGTCCTAAAAGCAGTACCGCATATAATAAGATCGTCGATAAGCTGTAAGCTCATTGACTATTCATGGGCATTTTATTTGACGAATAAATTGATGGTATTCCAATTGAATCAACTTATCCGTTGCCTCGACTGAATGTTAATTATTATGTCGAAAATACGTTGAAGATGGTGACAGAGAAAAAAAATATGCATTTCATAAACAGGATGCAATCAGACAAGAAGTCATAATTATTTAAATTTAAAAAATTTAAGCTACAAGGTTTTCGGTGGTCCAAGATAACTCTGGACACGAAAATTATTTCATAATAATTTTTATTTCTAGATTAAATTAATTAGACAGTAATACATATTATCCAATGGAATACGCAGTTTTTTAAGCCACTCTGTATGTGTATAAACGAATTATAATCGACTACTAATAAGTTGGTAACAATGCGGTTTCCGTTGATGATTGTTATCACTGAAAATGAGTAAACTTAATTAACATCAACTACCTTTGCGGCAAAGCTTAAGGTAAAACATACAGAGTGTGTGATAATATGTCACATAAACCATTTTTTTTTTCATTTCCTATTTTCCCCATTCCAAAAAGACCCCCATAATTAAAATTAATCAAGTGTATTCCAAATATAAACAAAATACGTTATTTCATTATGTAAAGCTAAGTCTAGTACACTGATGTCACTGTTTAAACAAACGACAATGATCGACCGAAGAATTCCACCTTCTTGCGTGCAGTAATCTGGCTTGAAGAATCGCCGACGGAGGAGACGTAACGGAAGCGGTACTTTTGACAGATTTCGGCATCGTTAACATTCAAATAAGGTCCCACCTACCTACATGGGAATATATGCGACTGTCACACAACATTTATCTTTCCCGTAATTGAATACTCAAGAGACAGAAATAAAAACGTTCATAACGAACTTGATCAATTTTAAAATTACGATGAATAGAAAACAACATTTTTGAATGATTAATATTTAACTAGAAAAGGAAATTATCACCTAAATGTCGAAGCTTCAAACACAATTTGATAAAAACTTATAATAAAAAATACCTACCTACCTCTCTGCAATCAAAACAAAGTTATATACTTCTTCTTCTTTAATATCTGATAATAACTAATTAAAAAGAAGTGTCAGTTATTTGTTATTTGCATAGTAGGCCGTGCAAATGCTTAGATACCTATAAAAAAGAAGAATAAGACGCTACCATTATTCTAACGATGACCTTAAGCAGGTCAGTTACTTTTTACCCCTCAGACGTGATGCATCGTTAAAATTTTTATTACATATTTAATGTAGACCAAAAATAACAAAAAGTTGTGGTTTTTAAAAACGTAAATGCATTAGCAAGTGTTTGCCTACTACCTAGGTAGTGTTGTGTTATGAGTGCATTTCAATAAGTTATCGAACATAAACTTTGCGTGTTCCTAACATATATTCGGTAATATGTAATTAGTTTCAGTGAATACAGTGCTCGTTATGGTTTGTATGTGTTAAGGTTTTCAGTGAATACAGTGGTCGTGATGGATTTCTGGTGGAGGAAGAAATTATATGCATGCAAATGGTAAGTATCATTCTACAATTTTTTGCCGCCAAATTTTATTTACATCATTATAAGGTTAAAAGCAGATGAAATATATAATTAAATATTAAGAAACTTACATTTTGGATATAATGGTCTAATTTTTCATATTCACGTTAGTTAATTAATAATTTATACACTATAATTCAGGATTTATGGGGGCAACAGGTACTAACACTGCTTCAACTAAAAACTAAAATGGCGCTCAACTGACGCTTGTCAATTCGGTTTTTTTAAAGAAAAAGATGGGGATAATATATGCATTAATTTTAATAAATTAGGTACAGCCAGGCTCAAAATAATTATATAATAGTATGCACTAATTTAATTAAGAGAGTTGCTTTTACGTTTATAATGATGATTTTTTGAACAATTTCCTGAAATTTGTATGTTTGACACAAACACTAAGAACAAAGTAGGTATACTTGATAAGAATGAAAATTAAAGTTGGCTTGATCATCCGGTTATAATTGTTATTACGGGAATCAACTGATAAACAATGTGCCGTCAAACATACATTTTATTACTAGTAACTACCGATTTAGTAGCTAATGAGTCATTTCATAAGGTCAATAAACAGCATAACATAATTTTAATAGTATCCAAAATTTTATTGAAATTATATTTAAAAAAATATGTTGACTTATACATATATCGGTACAGGTAAAGTGTACTGTATAAATTTATCGATATTTTCAAAATCTCTAACATCGATCTGATTCTCTTCGTCGGTGTGTTCTCTCCAAAAGTCAGTGTCTTCTTTCGTTAGATTTTTCAACCAAGCCTGAAAGTGAATTTATATGTTTTTCAATAGAGCACACATTACAAGTTGTGGATGCTTTTTTACTTACCATTTCACTATGTTTGATATAACTATTTTCGATGTCGTTAAAATAACTTTCAGCATATTTTTTCCCCATTTTCAAGAACTTCATTGCTCCTTTATAATCATTAAACTTCACAATTCTATAATATCCTTTCATGTGGTACAATCTACGAAATATAGATAGGATTTACAGGAATTTTTTCCATAATAAGGTTCCCCTTCACTCTTCCATATTACTTACCTCGGTAAAATGTACTTGAAATCCTTTTCGTACTTTTCAAAAATGGAAAATAACTGATTAATACGCTTCGTAGCTCGAGTAACAGCTTGTAGATGTTTTCTATCCATTTTATACGTTAAATAAATAATCATGCCTTCCAATAAATACAGACCGGTTATTAGATGTATGGTATTTTCCACATCTGCATCCAATTGAAATTCCCAAGCTACTTCTTGCCAACCAACAGCCGATTCCCAATTTGCGTTTCGTATCTCCCTATAAAGTAAAAATAAAAAGCTTGAGGAAATGGGGGAAAAACATTTCAAGGTCAAATCTTCACCATAACCATATCAGTACGATCAATTGTTGTTTTCCATTGGGATCTCTGATGGTCGGTTCCCATCCTTCCTCTTGCATGTACTTTAAAATTTTTGTAAATGGTTCAGCTGCTAGACCCGTTTCTATGTGTACCATCAAACAGAGATTATAGTACCAACTTTTTTCTACAAAATAATACATTTTATTCGAATTGAACTATAAGTTCATTTAGGTACGATAAGTTTGCAATAACAAAACATGACAGATGTTTTACATCGTTGCCACGTTGTAATTTTTTTCCGCATAAAATTATGTTGATAAGTTGTTTATTGTATAAGATTACATTCAACTCAAAAATAAGAGCAGAAATTATAAAATTTTGATAATTAAATAGATAAATTTCAAGATGTCCAAGTTTTAAACCCTAATTTTAACTGAAAAACGTTATCTTCATGCACATGTTGAACTGCATGATTATTGCAGTATTAAGTAATAATGTATTTATTAAAAACTCACATCTCTCACAGAAACGATAGGAATTAGCGGTTCATCTCGTTCTCTCTCAAAATATTATATTAGGGATCAAATCTTTGTTTGGACCATGGCAAAATCATGCCCCCAATCGGTTCATGGAAGTTGTAGTGACTAGACTACGTCTAGGACAGTCTTTCCCAACGTGGGCGATAACGCCCCCTTGTGGGCGCTGCAGGCATAAAGGGGGGCGGTAAGAGACCCAGAAAAAAAAGGTGGCGTTGTGTAGGGCTTTGGGGTCGATTTATAATTTCATCTACCTAGCTAGGAAGACTCTTAGACACCGACTGAGCTCTCGACTCTCGACTACATCTTGTGAACATCAACTAATATTAATTAAGATATAGCTCAAACTCGGTTCGATGTAATAGACCGCGGGCAATCTTGTTTTAACAAGTTTTTGTTAAATAATCCGATTTGTACATTCCTGTATCAATCGGCTGGTTCTATAATACTTGTTCTTGCTTGTCGAGTACGATCGGCCGTCGAATGAGATAAACGAGTTTATGCACGTTTGTCTTATTCCTGTTGGTGCGTGCTGCTCAGTGCTGCCAGACGTGAGGTAAGAAATTATCGAGCAGCGTTGACAAAATTATCGGATTTTTCAGAAAATTATGTTACACACAGAATAATTTAAAACAAGGGCCCTAATAAGAAAATATTATGCACGAATTTTTTAAAATTCATTTTATTAATAATAAAATGTTTCTGGTAAAATATATAAAAAAAGAAACAAAAACATATATTCTACTCATTTACTCTTCTAAACATTAACCCAACGTAACATCTCGAAAAAAT
This sequence comes from Galerucella tenella, assembly GCA_910591685.1. Lineage (NCBI taxonomy): Eukaryota > Metazoa > Arthropoda > Insecta > Coleoptera > Chrysomelidae > Galerucella > Galerucella tenella. Next base: position 5,208 of record CAJUYH010011853.1, on the reverse strand, counting down.
TACTGATTTTGACAACAAAAGTCTGGCAACCCCGTTATATGATTAATTATTCCATTTACACTTTGGATATTTAGATTTTGTTCAGTGGCTGCAATTGTTACTACAAATGTCATAATTGCAAACTTATCGTGAATAAACGTTAGTTTCTTGCGAAATATCTACCAGAATTGTCAGTATCTCGGTTAATTAACGATTTCACTTCTCCAAGCAGATTTACGAACTCCGGAATTTGTCTTCTATGCAGTACGATGATTGCTAGTACGGGTAATGTGCGACACAAAATATGATCGCTTCTAGAAGCCGCCGCCAATCTCCATACTACGTAGCCTATTTGTAGACATTTGTCGATTTCTGCCCGACGTATTCTGTAAAATCGAGTTTTATTGTTGGAATTATCTGTAATTGTTCGATTTTATTTACTCACCTAACGCGATATATTGCATAGTAAAGATCTGCCAATGCTTTCAATTCCTCGACTTCCACGTGCGTCTTTTTTCTATGACAAAATCTGAGTGCGAAAACTTCCAAGTACAAACAAAATTTGTGATTTCCCATGACGGATTGGATGAAAATTAAATTTCCGTAAGCCAGACACAATTTTTCGAAATCCGTTTCGGTTTTCATGGCCCTTGATAAGCTCCACATCGCCGTCAATTCGGCTTCTTGCCAACGAGATTTTTTCTAAAAAAATAGACCCCCTTGAAAAAAAAAATTCGTACGCCCATGTCTATATTTTTTTTCATTCTACAGGGTGATTCATTAAGAATGTCCAATCTCTGAACTGTAGATTCTAGACCTCAAAATATGATGATTCTGCCCAACATGCCTTATGCAAATATTGCTAGTTTCCGAGATACGGGGTGGTCAAAGTTTAAATTTTGATTTTCGCAATAATTTTACAATTTCTCTTTGAAAATTGGCAATTTTACGTTTTTTGGCATGAGGAATCATAATTTGCACTCTAATTTTAACATTGCTAATAGAGGGCGCTAGTTACACTTGTTTGTGTTAATTAAATCAATATTTTGAAGTCTAGAATCTACAGTTCAGAGATTGGACATTCTTAATGAATCACCCAGTATACAAATGTTTACAAAAAAATTTATTTTCATTTGTCCACTTACCGTATAATATTTACATAAAAAATACAAGCATTCGGATACGTCATTATTGTACTCGGCATAGTCATCATCGATTTTTTTGGAAACGTTACTGCCTCTCAAATAATATTTCAAATTTTGTTTCAATTTAAAAATCGCCCTTAAAATTTTCTTCCCACCTCTAGTTTTCGGATAGCTTACGCTGTAAAATTTCAATGCTTCCATTAAATAGTTGTAAGCCTCATCGTCTTCGATTTGCATTCTAGCGTGCCCTAAAAGCGTGTACAATTTCCCTTTTTTCAAGTCTATCATCCAATCCAATTCAATTTGATCTTTCATCGGTCCCTGGAAAACGAAAACAGTACAACAGAAATATATTTTCAAAAATGGCAGATTTCCGGTTCTACCGGAAGTCGACTGAACTTTGTTATTTTAAATGGAACACCCTGTATATTAATACATTTTTATAATCTACGTAAAATTTTAGTATACTTTTGTCTGAAAACTTTTTTCGAAAAATGCATATTTTTTGAGTTATTGATTTTTTTGTAAAAAATTTGACGTTTGCAGACCCTTACAAACTATTTTTTTATGAGCATAACCTTAAAGACATGAAAATGGTTTCTGTTCGGTTGCTTTTAGCAAGGTCAGACGTATTTGAATCTATGTTGAAAGATGTTTTATTTTATACAGGGTGTGTATGAAAAGTTTTCAAAGTTTTTACTTCATAAATATCAAATTTCTTTATTTTTTTAAATAGATCCGTCCGGTTTTTTCCATTTTAATGCATTCAGGGGTAAAAAATAAGGCAAATTCATGTATGCTTTCCTATACCTAAACCTTACCGTTATCCAGATATTGAATGTTTTCTGTAAATTTTGAGAGATGCAGGTGTGGCCTAAATATTATTTTGACCCGTTGATACAAGCACTAAGAAATAAAAAAGATTATGTAAATTTGCTTTTATCTAATTCCGCTATCAAATGTGACACTTTACGTCACTCCTTGACGTTAGGTAACGTCACATTTTTCATAACCTTCATATATCAGTTATGAAAAGTAGTTATGTAAAAACTTTACGTAACTGTTTATGTTTCAACATAGAGATACCACATGAGTTTCAAAGAATAATTCATTAATTAGGTAGGTACTGTCAAAACTGACAATTATTTCATTATTTAAACTGTACAATTAACCCATTATTTTAATTCAATAGTATTTTGAGATTTATAAACATTGAAAACATTATTCAGGACACAGTTATTTAAAGTAAGTCAATTTTCTGGGTGAATACATCATAGTAACAATACTTCTAACACCATTTGATTCCACTTCAATATTATCATTGTAATTGAAGATTTTATTGAATATTATGAAAGCGCGGAATTAGATAAAACGTTGTACGTAAACACGTTATGAAGAGAGCGACATTGTTCAACACGCGTAATTTGCAGAACTCGCTAGCGCTCGTTTTGGTAAATATTACGCTTGTTGAACAATATTGCTCTTTTCATAACTAATTACGTAAATATCTATTAATACATGGTAAATATGGCAAAGTTGTTACAAGAATATATGTGCTTTATTTGCATCTCTAAAAATTTACAGAAAACATTCAATATCTGGATAACGGTAAGGCTTAGGTATAGGGAAGTATACATGAATTTGCCCTATTTTTTACCCCTGAACGCATTAAAATAGAAAAAATCGGATGGTTCTATTTAAAAAAATAAAGAAATTTGATATTTATGAAGTTAAACTTTGAACACTTTTTATACACACCCTGTATAAAATGAAAAATTTTTCAACATAGATTTAAATAGGTCTGACCTTGCTAAAAGCAACCGAACAGAAACCATTTTCATATCTTTAAGGGTATCCTCTTAAAAAAATAATTTGTAAGGGTCTGCAACCGTCAAATTTTTTACAAAAAAATCAATAACTCAAAAAATATGCATTTTTCGAAAAAAGTTTTCAGACAAAAGTATACTAAAATTTTACGTAGATTTCAAAAATGTATTAATATACAGGGTGTTCCATTTAAAATAACAAAGTTACAGTCGACACCCTGTATATCACTCATTACCTCTAGCAGTTGCAAAGCTTCTTCAAGGACTTTAATAGCTTGAGGGATATTCATATTGTCGATACAGATATACGCGTATTCCACGGTGACATTCAAAATTTTCTCAGCCAGACCTAAAAATGTTTACGTTAATATAATAGTATATTACGTAACGTGTGTAGTAAGAAGCATTTTACGCACGAATGGAAAAGTAGTAATTCCGTGAGTGCGTAAAATGCTCTACAACACGAGTTACGTACTATACTTTACCTACGACCTACTTGTACTTGTATTTTTCACAAGAAGCATTAGTAATAACAGTTACATAATTAGAGGTGCTTGGTAAACTCCATCTCTATTACTCTATTACCAATGAAAGAAGCACATTAAAGAACTAACCTTTAATCATTATTAATATATTGTTGATAATCGAAAGTCCATTTTTCAATTATAATCAATACATATTATACTTAGCCCTTTGGGCTTTTCATAGTTAAACGTGGCAATATCGAATGTTTTCAAATAGTAAATTTTGAATAAAATGACGTCTATTGACAGTTGCTAAGATGTTGCTAGGGAAGCCGTGCGATTTACTTTACAGCTGTGCGTTTTTTTACAGTGCGTAATAGACGTCATTACATTGATACGGACTGTGTGTTATTGACTGATTATAGGGGGGGGGGGGGGGGGTCGTAGGTAAAACTTTTTTTTCGGTGTCAATAATATTCACCTGCTCCTTTGCAATGGTCTATTAGTTGCGAATACATGGTGGTCAAGACAAGATGGCAGGTACACTGAGAATAATTCACAGTTGAAAAAGTACGCATCAGATAGAAATTGTCTTTTAGTCTTTGTATTATTTGAATTCCCATTTCAGTTGTTCTGGATAAAATGTGTCCTATAAATGCAAATTTTGTGTGAGTGAAAATTACCTCCATAGAGGTAGATACTTACTGGAATCTGCAAAGCTTGAAGCTTCAGTTGAATACGATGAGACGATGTCTTTTTGGCTTCTTTGAAATTCTTTGGATTTTCTAGAAGTTATACTTTCCAAACTAACGAAAGACGAACTTTGTAGAAATTTAGTTGAACCAAAAGTATCAACTAAGCTAGTAATATCGGGTAGTAGTAATTTTCTATCTTTTTTCGAGTAGATTCTTAGGGTGTTATCAACCCTTGTACCACCTATTTGTCTTACAAAATAACCGTTTCCACAAGCTCTACACCTGCAAAAGTTACGGCTGTGTCATGGACTTATTGCATACAGGGTTCGTCACAAATGTCAAATACAGATTGCGAAAAACTTAGTGTACTTAGTGGCTGGCCGAATGTTCATTGCTCCCCTATTTTAATCGCTGTTGCCAGAAGGGCAGAAGCACAGCAAAGTGGTTTATTTGAGCACTTAATTCATTAAAATTATGTTTATTGGTGGGAATTGACGGTTTATCAGGTCTCCTAATACCTTGCATGCCTATTTTTTCAAAAAAATATAAACTTTACTTTTAAAACGACTTTAAAAATCATAAAATTTGAAAGTCCGCTGAAACGCGCTTTACGTCATAAAGATGGCTGCCCCATGGTGTGACGTCATTTGTTTACGTTCTTATTCGTGTATCACGCTCTGAGTTCTTGTGACCTAATTTGTTTCTGAAAGATTTAAAAATGGATGAAGCCGAAAAAAAACTTTGTATTCCAAGTATTGCATTGTTCCAGTGTGTAAATCAACGTCTATTAAAACTCCAGACAAAATATTTGTTACTTTACCTGGTTGCGCAAGCAAAAATACACTTAAGAGAAGGGCATTACTTTTGGTTGTGAAGACCATTTTAATGTAAGTACCTACTTCTATGCTGGTAATTTTTATTCTTAAATAGTTTGAGGTTATAGTCTATATAGAAAGGACAAGAAGTAATAAATCATTCATTTAAGTAGATTTCATAGACGTACCAAAATATATTTTAAGAGGGTATACCGTAAGGTACATTTTGTATTGAACAAAAACAAGGATCCAAGTGCAAGTGTTGATGATATTGTGGAATTAAC
>CAJUYH010011852.1:0-10626 GCA_910591685.1 Galerucella tenella | reverse complement strand
TATAAATCTTAATTGTATATTAATGACTTGTGAAAAAATAAAATGTGAACTTAATATAAACCCGGCGAATAATTAAAACCAATTAACTTCGCAATTGAAATCAAAAACACATTTTCTAAAACAACGTTACATTTATTTATCCTAATCTCAAACAAAACAACTTTTCTAACAACAAAAAAAAAATAACCGGTACGGAAATTTCCATGAAAATATCAAACTTTTCTATTTTACGGAGGTACGAAAATTTTCAAATAAACGGTGATAAAAATATGTTTACCTTCTTACGTCGGTTTCGGTATCGTAGTTCACTTTTGTCACAACTTTAAAAAAAAAAATTACTGTCTTTAATTGAAAATATATGCCGGTAACCGGATCGGAATAACACAAACTTGGGACACACACTTTACGTACAAAAATTAGCAACGGTCAACGGTAAAGGTAAAGGTAAAAGGTAAAAGGTGAATCAGCGGTCGGTCTCTGTCTCCAAAATCAATTCTCCTGCTATTTATATCCTCATTGTCGCTAGTAAAATTTAGATACCACAAAAAATTTGTCATATACCAGACGTATTTTGAAATTAAATAAATGGTATATATACCAAATGTCCTTATCGATTGAAAAAATTTTAACTTTAGAAACTACTAAATTTCATGATAGAATTCATTTACGTACCTCCGGTCTTATACTAAAAAAAAATATACAAAACAACAGTATACCTAACAATAAATAAAAATCAATAAAAGAAAAGAGAGTTTGAATTTAAGTAACGAGTTATAATATATTTAAAGTGTTGAAAATTAACCCTGTATCTATAACAACAAAATAACTCGTTACAGTGGTACAAGGGAACGTCTCTAAGCTAGTGTAATAAGTGTGGAAGGAACGTCGCGTTGGTTGAGATACACATTGTGTGTCTGTGGGTTGGGGACTTTCGGTTGGACAAGTCCAAATCAGGACTCAGATATGGGTTGGTTGGCTTACGAAAGTCGAAGTCCGTTGGATTTGGTTAGAATTCCACATAGTTCACATAATGTGACGTAAAGTTAACTTTGTAAATAACGAGTTGTGAAGTTTCCCATGGGTAAACTTCTTCAAGTAGGGGGGGATTTGTTACGTTTTTTTTGTTGGTCTAAACCTTTAGCATAATAGACAACGTTCATGTAGTTTTGTTCATAATTAAGTAAACATTCCTACCTTAAAGTTAAGTTAAAGTAGCTTTTAAGTCCCCAATTTTTAGTTTTATTGGTAACTAATCGATTCAATTCCATAGTAGTCAATTCATACCTCTCCAATTTTATCAATATGAATAGAAAATATCGACTCTCAATAGAATTACTTTCATTAGCCATTTAGTAAACAAAAGTTCCGAACAGCTGATCCTACTTCTGTCACCCGCATAATGATTCTTCTTTTACGAACTTTCAGGGGACTGTGGTCCGATACGCAAAGTTATCTATGGTCGTGGTATTCGTGGGTAAATAGTATAGTGTAACATTTCGTCAATAGTTATAGGAAATTTGGGGATAGTGTAGGATAGGGTTTAATTTGTGTTTGGACAATAGATGTAAGTACGGGATTTTAGTACGCTATGATCAGGTAATTCATACCCGAGATCGCGGAACATGTCTGCTCCGTACAGCTCGAATGAGGGTGACCCTCGAACAGAGTTTTGTTCTGACAGTTGTCGAAAATTGTAGACGTAGCCTTTTTGGTTTGGTGTGTTAGAAGTGGCGAGAAGTGTGCCGGAGCCCCTTTGAAAAAAATATACCAATATGAATGATCCACATTCATCCCGTAGGGGGATATGGTTTTAAGGGGTAGTTTGGTTTGAGGGAGAAGGGAATGGAGTGCAGGAAGTTGGTGAAATAGTATTTGCTCCCCAAACCTCATCTGTGAGAGGCAGATGGAGTATTAATCCCAGGCACACGCCATTTTGTTGAAGGTAGGTCACTTTACTTTTAAACTGGATATATCAGCCCCGTTGTGGCATGGTTGCAGATAGTGATGTTAGATTATCGTTTGTAGATCTTGCTAAGGCCTTAATCACCAGTAGCAGCACAAGGAAGACACCCTATTTTGGCCCAATAGGTAAGACATATTGTGTTTCGGATTCATTATACCTATTAAAGTTCAGCATAATTGTGCGGAGGAGGTTACTTCACCTGATTATGCGTTGAAGCGTTGCTTGTATATAATTTGTTGGGGAAAATATTTCTTTTTAAGAGGTAGTTAACTTAAGGGTTTGGGTTATGGATTTTATGGGTTTCATATTAGAGCCACTATCGTACAGATAGTGCAACAGAAGTTAGTTTGATTCTTTTAATTGGGAAGATAAAAGAAGGTATCATTCTATTCAGGTAGAAAGGGAAGTAATAGGGGTGTATGAATATTGAACCCAAGTTACAACACTAATTAGTGTCTTTTATAGGGTTTGGCTTAGTTTTGTTATTGGCTCAACAGTTTTGACGTCGTCTCACTTCGCTAGGTTTCGGTACTCGGATCCTGGCTTCCTAATGGATTAATTTGGCTTTGGGAGTCTCCAGTTCCAGTTTTATCCGGTTATATGGATTATTGAGGTTCTGGTTATGCTGGAATTCCGTTTATTGATGGTTGCGTAGATGCTGTCCCAACTAATCATCTGAAGGCTTAAGTTTTGAGTCAATGAGGGTCATCAAGGAGTGACCACCAGACCGGACATTGGAATAACTACTTGAGGATGGTCAAGTATTATCACCAGCGGGTGGAGACACGCAAGTTTTAGTTTAAGTTAATTCTTTTCCAGGTTTTTTTTTATTGTATTATAGATTATTTACCAGTTTATATCTGAATTTTTCGCTAGACCATTTGTGAACGTACAAGTGGCTTGTAATTTCTTTTATTAAGATCGCGGTTGTTCATTATTCTCGGCGAAGGTAGAACGTTGCGTCTGAGCTCAAACGGATCGTGTCCTTAACGCTATTTGGTTTTCCCACATCATTATACATTTATATGTATATTATTTTATAAGCCACGGTATGGATATTTGCTAAAGGTAAATATGTGAGATATAAACAAACAGGTTTTCATTTTCATAATTATCAGAAGGTACTTACATTTAAACCGGGTTCTGGTTCAAATCCTTCTAAGCATTGTACCATTAAAGTTTGGGGTTAACGGGGCATAAGGATTTATATATTTTTTTTGTTGTGTAGGATAATTCAAGATTAGCCTATTATTATTGTGAATTGGATACATATTGTATTTTCACGTTGGGTTAGGGGTATTACGGGATTTTAAAAATTGTTGAGTAGTATATAAGTAGATTTGTAGGACTTGCGCAAGCGTCCTCTATCGAAGACCATATCTGAGACTACTGTAGTCTCCATTTCAATCTCTGTCAAACCAAACCACCAACTAGTAGATAATTATATATATATTTATTTTTACTTGAGTTATTGTGTTTGATTTATTTAGTATATTCCTAACTGGGGGTAAACTACGGTTAGGGACGTAATCATTGGTATTTTCTCGGGTACGGTTTACCTGGCGCCTTGGGTTTAGATAACTTTTATTGATTGTTCGTTACCAGCATACGAACCTCCCTTCTTCGACTTGGAGTCTAGCGGGTAAAATACCTTGTGGCACAGATCGGCCTAACGATCAGCTGGTAACTTTAGTGTTTTATAGTAATTTTTGTTGCGAGCCACAAGTTCGATCTATCCGTCAATGATAGGTCGCTAATGTAATATTGGTGAGTGCTGTCGTGCACGAAGTTCGATTTTACGTTACAAACTTGCTGTTGGCATTATTTTTTCTAGAAACCATTGGGAATATGCAATATGTAATTTTTCATTATGCGAAAATGGTTCGGTATCAAATTGAAAAACACAAAAGATATTTTGAATAACCATAGAACAAAAAACATTCAACGAGCTGAATTAACTGCAACATGCTTTTTTTAATTGAACTGCCACTATCGTGGAGTTAATTTAATTTTGTTTATAATTCAGTTTATTCAAAGTTTCAAATCGTTTTTCCACACTGATATAGTCAAAAGCGCTCTTATCGTGCGGGTTCAAAGCTCACTAACCATATGTATCAAATCAGAAAACACAGAGGTTACCAAAATGTGAGATTACAAATATACACGGAGAATATAATGATGTTTAATATTTCCTGCACACTGGTTGACGAATTTCCACTTTTTCATTCATTCTCGAAATAATGTATCAGATTAAGTACCATTTTTTTTCGCTTGAGGATGCACAATACCGGAAAATTGCTTCTTATTATTCATATTGTAACTTTGAATTGTCAAAGTCACAAAACTGACATTTAAATAAAAACTTGGCTGGTGAAAGACTTTTTAGAATCGCTGAAAACTGAATACATAGAGGGAAGTCACCAAATATGGAATACCATTTTGTTTTTGGGATATAAAAAAAAATTTCATATAAATTATAAAAAGAAAGCAAGAATGGAACTCTTCAACCCCCTAAAACTCCTTCAGGCCGAAAACCAATTGAGATCGATGAGTCATTAAAACAAAGACTAAGGCGTAAAGTCCATGGATTTTACTTACGAAAGGAAATTCCAACACTTGACAAAATTATGACATCAGTGCAAGAAGATACGGACTATCCAAAATTCTCCAGAATGACATTATGCAAACTTTTGAAAGATGTGGGTTTCAGATATACAAAACATAATAGAAAATCTCTCTTGATAGATAAACCGGAAATAGTTTTTTGGAGAAGAGACTATTTAAGAAGCATTCGACATGCCAGAGAACAAAATTTGAAAATCTTCTACTTAGACGAAACATGGATAAATGCTGGATATACAGTTTCCAAATCTTGGCAAGATGAAAACATTAAAAGCGGAAGGCAGGCATTCGTGGAAGGTTTGTCGTTAGGTTTGCAGCCACCATCTGGAAAAGGAAAAAGACTTATCATTGTCCATGTTGGAAGTTCTGAAGGTTTTGTTGATGGTGGATTATTAACTTTTATTTCAAAACGCACGGGGGACTATCACGAAGATATGAATGGGGATGTCTTCGAGGAATGGTTTGTTCAAATGTTGGATCTGATTCCAAAAGGGGCTGTTATTGTTATGGACAACGCAAGTTACCATTCACGGTTACGAGAAGCATTGCCCACAAGTCGTTGGCGTAAAGCAGAGCTTTTGGAGTGGCTTATTTCGAAAAATATTAAGTTTCCAAAAGATCCACTAAGGAGAGAACTTTACAGAATTGCAAAAATGAACAAGAATAAATACAAAACCTACATTGTAGAAGAAATGGCTTCTTCTCGTGGTATATCAGTTCTTCGACTTCCCCCTTATCATTGTGAACTTAATCCCATAGAATTAATATGGGCTCAGGTAAAGGGGGAAGTTGGAAAAAAAATACTACTTTTAAAATAAACGATGTTGTGAAATTGTTTGAGAGTGCTGTAAGTCATGTTAGTAAGGAAAATTGGACAAACTGTATCGAGCATGTTATCAAAGTAGAGGCAAATATGTGGAAAATTGACAATATTTGTGATGATTTAATCGACCCTATTATTATTAATGTCAACAACGATTCTTCCTCTTCCGAGTCGGATATAGAATAAAATGTAAGTAATAATAACATAGTCACCTTACTATGGATTCCAGGACACACTGGAATAGAAGGAAATGAAATAGCAGATGAACTAGCAAAGAGGGGGACTGAAATACCTTTCTGGGGGCCCGAACCCTTTTGCGGAATCAGCTCCAATGTAATTCCAAAGAAATAAGTAAAGCCGAGAAAAAGAGAAGATCTGACCATTGGAAAGATCTAGTAGGGCTTATACAATCAAAGACTCTTCTGGGTGACTACAACCTGTTGAGATCAAAAGAATGCATAAGTCAAAGTAAAACTGCGCTAAGAGTTTCGACAGGGATCCTAACAGGACATTGTCGCCTGAATGGGCACCTGAAAAAGCTCAAAATAGTGGAGGAAGAAGAATGCAGATTTTGTGGAATGGAAGAAGAAACCTCCATCCACATACTTTCCAACTGCACAGCACTCCAGAATCCTAGAGCACAGCACCTGGGAGATTACTGGATAGAAGAGGAACATTTGCCTAAGTTGAAGCCTGCAGACATCCTAAAATTCCTCCGAGAAATAGGACTAAAGGAACTACTAGTTTCTGAGACTCTCCTCAGAAACTGAGTAGAAGTAAGGGGGCGCAATAGACCTTTTATTTCTCAGTGAATGTCACCCCAAAAATCACACATACATACATACATACATACATACAAGTAATAAATGTATTCCAATAATTATTTCTTTTCATTTTTTATTATATTATAATTTAAAACGTATTTTTTCCCAAAATACACACCACTGCATTGCGTTATTGCTTATCTGCTAATCCTTTAACAATGAAGAAACCCTAAACTTTGCTATCTACCTGGTTTTTAGATTTACGGAAAAAATGTAATTTAAAGTAAGAGATTTATCAAAAATTTCATGGTGCTCCCTGTAAAGGTTTTGCATACTTAATTAGGGTTTATTACTCCTCGTACTTTTTGTACATACTATAAATCAGTTTAATGTTTTTACTAATCAGTCATACATTTATATGTAGGAATAAGCAGCCTTTAATCAAATATATTGGTTATCAAATTAAAATCTAACACAAAAAACAAAATCACAAATGAGTAATCAAATATGGAATAGGTATCCATATATGGAATATAAGCATAAATCAACATAACAATAACAAAAATGGACATTAATATCTTTGAGATCAATTAAATAAATATAATATATTGTGATAAATGAAAGAAGTTACATAATTACTTGCAAAAGTCACAGATCCAAGTATCAGAATCTGTACCAGCACAATCATAATGTGCCCAGAGCCTACACATCAAGCATTTAATTTAATATTCCATAATTAGACATCGACGACTGTCCATATTTGGATTTTTATACTAGTTCAAACTCTTCTAAATGTTTTTTAATGTCAAAATATTTTAACGACAAAAGATCACAAAATGGTGAAATAAACATAATACCGATATACTAAATAGTATAACACTTACGTAAACAAACATAACAGCTGGTAATACCCGTTTATTACTTACCTTTAAAATTTTCTGCACGACAACAAAACAAAACACGCCTGCCACACGTGAAGCATTCGCGCAACTGACTCGATGGTGTGGGTGCGATAGTTAGTAGACCAAATGAAACAGAAGATGGTCGAGTGTTGCGTTTCATACTTACAGTGTTAGAGAAATGAAAGCATTCCATATTAGAATACTATTCCATATTTGGTGACTTTCCTCTATCCTTTTTTCTCCCGTCACAATTGCATAAGTCTGTCTTATTTATCTTACGGACTTTATTTGGAAGCTATGATTAAACGCATTAGAAGAAAACGAAAACGGTGAGTATGTCTTTGTTGAATCGTATGACGCGCATGATAAGACTGCATTTGACTATATTAATACTATCAATAAAATAAATGTACCGGGTGTCCCAATTAGAATGGTCCCGGCCATATCTCGGGAGCCGTTCATAGTACAGCTTCAGGAAAAAAAATGTATAACAAAAGTGAACTCGAGAAAAACCTGGAAATTATTTACAGAGTTATAGGTCCACCGCCAGAGAGAATAATTAAATACTAAAAATTATAAAATGAATAATTTACAAAGTTTGCCTAATTAAGATGCATTTAAAGTATGATTATCGTATTCTTCAAGAAATTCTGCGTATATTTGATTTTATAAGTTTTAGTCTATCTCTTCAAATAAGAGGGAACTTTGACTGAACGGATTTTAACATTTTTTGACACAATTGTCTTTCCTTGTTCTATTAATAATAGTTCCAATTATTATGTAAATACTACTTATGCTGTCAACGGGAAACTGCATAATGGAAGTTAAAATGGAAATATAAAAAAACAAGTTTTCCACTATTTCCACTCCTATAAATAACAACTAATTGTTTCCAAGCTGAAAACAATCCTTATTTGTCCTTTATTATCAACTCCCAGAAAAACTACTGGCAATTTTCCAAATTCAACAAGAAATAATTTGCCACCGCATATTTCCACATTAATTAGACCTCGCACTCGTCAATTTCCAAATGACCTAACGGTTTTCGGGGAATCTTACCTCAAATATTTGTAAGTTTCCAATCCCAAACGCCCATTTGAAAATTAATTAAATCTGCTTGTACCTGGTTCCTAGTTCACATCCAAACATTCCTTCATCAAACGACGCCTACTCTAGTTAAGCTCGTCAGCGATGTAGTTAGAATCCTGTTTCGAGGACGCAAATTTTATATTTAAAAGGGTTTATAAGCTGAAGAATTAGTCTTCTCGGTCTGTTGTAATTTGTGGACAATTTTATTAGAGAAGGGAAAGTAAAAAGGTGATGTTTTGTGTATACTTTGGCAAGTTTATCTGAAGCCGTGAAAAGAATGCAGTCGAAAACATTCTATATTGCCACGTTTAACTATGAAAAAGCTAAAGTGCTTATCATGTAGTGATAATAATTAGTAAAGGGACTTTTTATTATTAACAATATGATTAAACCTTAATTCATGGGCAATAACTACTCCTACAGCGGCGCTGAAGACAATACTAGACCTTCCTCCGCTACATTGTGTGAAGCAAGGGCAGCACTAACCCGACTGGAAAAAGCATCAGACCATGACGTGGCACATGGGAGAGGACACACAGAGAGAAGGCATGTGGATGACGACATCTTCAAAATGCCAACAGGCCACATGACCACCAGATATATCTTTCGCAAGAGCTTCGAGATTGAAATCAAAGATTGAAAGGAGCTTGAGGAAGAGAACACACCACCACTCAGTAGAGCGAATGAACTGGAACAGGAATCGCTGGCAATGAAAAAGCTGACGAACTCGCAAGAGCAGGATCGTCAACTTTGATGAATGGACCCGAACCTGCTGTGGGCATCCCCAGATGCCTAACGCGGTCATGGTTGAAAGGGTGGGTGAAAGAACAACACTATAAACACTGGAAGAATACGCCAAGGCAAATACATGGGAAGAAATTCATAAAAGAACCATCAGAAAAATTAGCGAAAGAACTGATCTCAATGAACAGGAACAACCTACGCACCATAACGAGGCTACTTACGGGACACTTTCCCACAAAGGAGCACCTAAACAAAATAGGGCTGTATAACGGACACCTTACATACAAAAGGTACATAAGGGATACCGAAGCAGCCCTGCATATACTATGCAACTGTGAGTCGTTGGACCACAGAAGGCAGAAACTGTATGGCAGAACCCAAATGACTCCAGAAGACTTCTACAACCAACCTACAAACAACCTGTATGCGCTAATACAGGGAACGGATTGGCTGAGTAGGTTGTAGTCAGAACACTAGGAGTATCCACAATAAGCCTAGGAGGCTGAGCTTGTTTGCTTGGATTTTTTCTATTAACATAATTTTTTAAATTTATGAATATCAAAAGATGAGTACTTTTCCAAATTTGTTATGGGCTTCTTCAAGCTCTGGCAGCGTTGTACGAAAACCATAATTACCACACCCTTCAAATTACATAATTGGTGATTTTTATCGAAAGCTGACTTGTTATTGGCAAGCCCGTTCGTGTGTTCTTCCCTCTCACTTCGTCAATTGACTGATATTGATTTATCCTGTGGCGTTGGTATTGTCACTGACTTTTAAATTTTCAATTTCATTTGGTAAAATAGGTACCGTACACCATTTGTACGTTTATGACAGATGTGCGCCTCTTACCGATGCCCCGTAGCTTCAGAAAAACTTGCCAAACTATATTTACTTCATCGGTAGGTTTAGGGTCAAGCAAACAATAAATCTGATAAATAAATAGCGATATTTAATATTTTTGTCGGTGAACTTTCACTCAGAACCAGTAATTTTTGCATATTTGGCCGAAATTTCTGCTTAAGCCGTTCACAAGAACTTTGAGCTTTTATAATCCATATCTCCCCACTTTTTTAGTTATTTATATATTAGATAAAAGTTATCCCAGAATAACTACAAAAGGTCCAGAGAAACCCGCTGGCGACGCTCTTGACCCCTTAGTTACACTCATCTGGTTAAATGCATTAATTCAAGTGATATAGGTAGGTCGTCCGAGGACATGCCTAAATTGGCTTGGCGTAAATTCGAGATTATCCACCACGCTCTAAATGTAGCTGGTGAATTAGTAAGCCTTGGGCCAACACTGGACCTTTATAGTCTAGGAGTAAGTATATTTTAAAGTTTTGCGATAGACGAAAGGAAATGGAGATTTAGTTTGTAATTTCCCGAGGAACGGGTTGGTTTTTAGAAATAATTTCGTATATATACGAAGTGGAAAATGTTAATTATCATATTATAGTGTTTGGAAAATGTCATAGTTATCTGTGCATCTACAATCGTGAGTGCGACAGAAACAATGCATATGTAATAACAGAACTTTGATGGGATTATTTTTCGAAAAGATAAAGAAAGCTTGACATACTTTGGAAAACCATCCTTAAAAATAAAATCATTTTTAGAAACTTTAGACTCGAATATTTGCTTAAAAACCGATAAAAATTTATCCAATTTCATTAAAAACAACAAATCTAAATCTTCATAATTAATCAAATCAGGAGT
>CAJUYH010011851.1:0-10626 GCA_910591685.1 Galerucella tenella | reverse complement strand
TCTTTCTCAACTTTCTCTTTTCTCAAAATATTTATTTCTTCATTTAGGTTACTTTTCTCTTCTTCATAATCAATTTCAAGTCTATTAATTATAGTACTGATCTTTTTCGTCTAATAATCTTCTCAATTTTTCAACTTCTTCATTGAACTTATTCTTTTCAATTGTTCGATTGGAATCCTCAAGTTGACATTATTTACTACAATATATAATGTGTTCGTCTATCACTGTCACTCCCTTTTTTCTTGCCAGACAACTGTCATGATATGTATCAAAGCAGACCTTGCAACAATAATTTTTTAGTTCCCTGTTTTTGCAACATTTAAATACTTTATCCATTTTAAGATAAATTTTTCCTTTTTTTTATATGTCTAACATAACTTTAATTCCGGTTGACATTGTTAATGATCCACCACTGTTTACTGTTTATAAATTTACTCCATATGACAAAAGCAGATTCCACATAGTTAATTGCTTATAAATTGGTAGAGTTTTTTGTTCGTATGACGATAATTCCAATCTTTGATAAATGCAATAAAAGAGCAACTATCTTTTCCTAAATACAAAAAAATTGTAGATTCACCTCCATATATATATATATATATATATGTAGGTCACAACACAATTGACGACTTTTTACCATTAAAAATTCACAAATTACGAGGACAAAATAAAATACGTGTGCACTCAACAACAATTTTGAAACATAATTAATACAGGATTCTTCATTTTATTCTCACTCCAAGAATTGCTATACCGGTGTAAAAAAGCATCGTAAAACTAACTAGTTTTAAACTAGGTATAAATTCTGGTATAACTTCATTCCCAGAATAACTATACCTAGTATAAATCTCTCTTGTAAAACCGGCCCTAAAACTAATAAATTATTAAACGTCAGATTGACTATAAATTTCTTTATATGTACAAAGTAATAAATTATCTTATCGAATACTCCTCGGGTCTTGATAAATACTCAAAATTTTGTCATAAAGAATGCTTCAAGCGTGTTGCTCAAGGATAATAACCCTCGGCCTAAGGCCGAGCAAGACACATGTAGTATAACCCATATAATTGAAGTACAGAGAGCGAGATGGTTGGCACATATAATAATAATAATAATAATAATTTATTCAGGAACTTATTAATACATGATTACATTAACAGTAATAATTAAATAGAAGATTCCGAATAACAGTATACCCACTTAGGCAGAGCCTGTGCGTGGGTTCAACGTTTTATCAGAATTTTATAAAAATTTTCTTAAACATTCCACAGCAATGACTATAATATCTAATTAGTATACATGATGAGTTTAACTTAGTAACACATGCATACTTACACTTACCCATACATACATACGCACATATAGTCGCAGCAACGAAGCACAAAGCTAGGAATCTTTCCGGGACAGCACGTAGAGAGTTGCGGTTTTTTGCATTCGGTGGCAAAAACGATGTAGAAAATTCCTACCTAGGCTCTACCCTGTAGAAACCCCTGGGTGCGTTGCTGCAGGCCAAAATGCAGCCCAAAAATGCACCTTTTAGGAGGCCTTTCCTCCAATTTTATAACTTCGTAAAATAGAGGCAGAACCGGCTCAATTTGGCTACTCAGGAGTTTTTGGGGTCGCTGATCACGATTATGATGTTAAAATCGACCTCCAGGACACCTGGGGGTCAGGAACGCCGATGAACGTCATCTCCGTGGGACTCTTCAGGAATTTCGTGCGCCGAGGGGCATAAATTCGGTATCTGGTTTTTTTTTGGGTCGCTGAACCCAGATATGGCATCGGCGAAGTCCCCACGGACACCTGGTGCAACCTGACCCGGCCTTGAACGTCGTCCCCGTGGGTTTTTTCAGAAATTCGTGCCCGGAAGGGCAGAAACCCGGTATCTTTGGTTTTTTTGGGTCGCTGAACCCAGATATGGTATCGGCGAAGACACACGGGCACCTGGGGCACCTGACCTGGCCCTGGACGTCATCCCCGTGGGTTTCTCAGAAGTTCGTGCCCGGAAGGGCAGAAACCCGATATCTTGGGGTTTTTCGGGTCGCTGAATCCGGGTATGGTATCGGCGAAGTCCCCACGGACACCTGGTGCAACCTGACCCGGCCCTGAACGTCATCTTCCTGGCTTCCTGGCTTTCTACTGCCGCCAGCTGCTCATTCTACTCTTTGGGGGAGGGTGCCTGAAGTGAAAGTATCTGTGTATACCGTAAACTCACAAAAAAGCATCCAATGAACGGTATACACAGACGAGAATATTAAGAGATATTTTTCCCCACTCCAGGCGCCTCCAACTTTTATTCGTTTTTACAGCGGCGCATCACGTTTCTCGAGAGCCCCAAGGAAGAGTTACTCATGAACAAATTTATGAACTGGTAGGACGATTTTCAGGTTGTCTGATTTATTTCTGTAAGGAAAAGCCACGAAGAAGACGTTCAGGGCCAGGTCAGGCGCACCAGGTGTCTGTGGCGTCTTCGCCGATACCATACCCGGATTCAGCGACCCGAAAAACCCCCAGATACCGGGTTTCTGCCCTTTCGGGCACGAATTTCTGAAGAAACCCACGAAGAAGACGTTCAGGGCCAGGTCAGGCGCACCAGGTGTCTGTGGCGTCTTCGCCGATACCATACCCGGATTCAGCGACCCGAAAAACCCCAAGATACCGGGTTTCTGCCCTTCCGGGCACGAATTTCTGAAGAAACCCTCGGGGACGACGTTCAGGGCCAGGTCAGGCACCCCAGGTGCTCGTGTGTCTTCGCCGATACCATACCCGGATTCAGCGACCCGAAAAACCCCCAGATACCGGGTTTCTGCCCTTTCGGGCACGAATTTCTGAAGAAACCCACGGGGACGACGTTCAGGGCCAGGTCAGGTTGCACTAGGTGTCCGTGGGAACTTCACCGATACCATACCCGGATTCAGCGACCCGAAAAAACACAAGATACCGGGTTTTTGCCCTTCCGGGCACGAATTTCTGAAGAAACTCACGGGGACGACGTTCAGGGCCGTGTCAGGTCGCACCAGGTGTCCGTGGGGACTTCGCCGATACCATATCTGGGTTCAGCGACCCAAAAAACCCCCAGATACCGAGTTTCTGCCCTTCCGCGCATGAACTTCTGAGAAACCCACAGGGATGACGTCCAGGGCCAGGTCAGGCACCCCAGGTGCCCGTGTGTCTTCGCCGATACCATATCTGGGTTCAGCGACCCAAAAAACCCCCAGATACCGGGTTTCTGCCCTTCCGGGCACGAATTTCTGAAGAAACCCACGGGGACGACGTTCAGGGCCGGGTCAGGTTGCACCAGGTGTCCGTGGGGACTTCGCCGATGCCATATCTGGGTTCAGCGACCCAAAAAACCCCCAGATACCGAATTTCTGCTCCTCGGCGCACGAAATTCCTGAAGAGTCCCACGGAGATGACGTTCATCGGCGTTCCTGACCCCCAGGTGTCCTATAGGTCGATTTTAACATCATAAACGTGATCAGCGACCCCAAAAACCCCCGAGTAGCCAAATTGAGCCGGTTCTGCCTCTTTTCTACGAAGTTATAAAATTGGAGGAAAGGCCTCCCAAAAGGTGCATTTTTGGGCTGCATTTTGGCCTGCAGCAACGCACCCAGGGGTTTCTACAGGGTAGAACCTAGGTAGGAATTTTCTACATCGTTTTTGCCACCGAATTCAAAAAACCGCGACTCTCTACGTGCTGTCCCGGAAAGATTCCTAACTTTGGCGTTTTTAGTGCTTCGTTGCTGCGACTAATATATACATACACATATGACATACATGCACCCTTCCATATATACTTTTTGAAAGATTATAGAATATATCCCAAATTTAGAAATTAAACAATCCGTGGATAACATTTCGATCCAACAGGAGAATGTGTGATTTTACTTGTTTTTTGAAAGAATATATAGTTGTAGCGTCTTTCATTTGTTTAGGTAGGAAGTTGTAAAATCTGTTGGATAGAAAAACATGGTTTCTTTGACCGATTCTTTTTCTAGAAAACTGAATTTCTAACATATCATTTAACTTTAACCTTGTATTATATATATGACTAATATAATGTAAGTTGTTACGGTTTTTAAATTTTCTAATAACCACTTTATAAAAAAATAGCTCACGAATATCCATAATTTTTAGTTCCTTAAATAGCATATCTGATGAATACCGAAACGGTTTTAGCGAAATAATTTTTAAAAATCTTTTCTGGATTATTTCTATATGTTTTAAGTGAGTGTTAGTAGTCGCTCCCCATGCTAATATTCCATACGTTATTCGAGATTCGACTAGGGCATGGTAAAGAATTTTTAAATATTTGAAATGTAATATTTGTGTCAAATGTTTAAAATTATAAAGCAAAGAGCGAAGCGTTTTACTAGCATTGATTATATGCTCATCCCATTTAAAATGGGCATCTATTACTATACCTAGGTATTTTATGTGGTCTTGTTTTTTTATAGTTATCGAGTTATTAGAGTGATTATTAATTTTGAGTTCGTTTATGTTAGGCAGTCCACTTGTATATAATGAGAACGGTAAGAAAAATGTTTTTTCAAAATTAATTGATAACATTTTTTGATCGAAACATTTTACAATCTTGGCCAAATCCTGTTCTGTTATTTGTTTTAGGTCGTCCCAATTTTCAGCTTCATAGATAATAGCAGTATCGTCTGCAAAACTGGAGATTAAACCAGTACTGTTAAATGTGAGTATAGAATTTATATATATGATAAACAATAAAGGGCCTAGGACCGTACCTTAAGGAACACCCCAACTTATTTTCAATTTATTACTTAATGTACCTTCGATGTTAACATACTGCTCTCGGTTCGTTAAGTAGCTTTTCATTAAATTGTGAACGTTTCCTCTAAACCCCAAATCTTGCAAGACTTCCAACAACTGCATGTGATTCACAGTATCGAAAGCCTTCGCAAGATCTAGAAAGACACACAGACTTGGTCTCGATTTTTCCAAATTTTCATATATTCTTGTGGTTAAAAAGTGAATTGCATCTTCTGTGGACTTTCCATCGCGGAAACCAAATTGTCTATCAGAGATTAATTTATTTTGTTCAAGATATTTGACTATTCTGATTTTGAGTACTTTTTCAGTTATTTTTGCTAAATTACTTATCAGCGATATAGGTCTGTAATTACTAACCAAATTTTTATCTCCTTTTTTATATAAAGGTTGCACAACACCTATTTTAAACACAGATGGGAATATACCTCGGCATATAATTTTATTAATAAGATGTGATATTGGCAATGCTATTTCATATTCAATTTCTTTTAATGTTTCAGATTTTATTCTATCCAATCCAGGAGCTTTTCTATTTTTTAGTGAATTTATGATGGTAATGAATTCTTCCACATCTGTTGGTTGAAGGAAAATAGAGTGTGCAGTAGTATTTCTTTTTAAAAGAGGATCTTCTGGAATAGTTATCTTTTCTGCAAGTTGTTTACCTACGTTAACATAATGAGAATTGAATATATTACCAATGTCATTTTTATTTTCTGTTAGTTGACTTTTTTCGTTAAAAATTTGTTTTATATTTGTTTTATTTTTATTTTTATTTATACCTTTTACTATATTCCAAAGAGCTTTTGTACTGTTCCGATTATTTTCGATTTGAGAGGAATAATAATCTTTATTTCTTGTTTTTATCAGTATATTTAGTTTATTTCTGTATGTTAGGTATTGCTCTTTTAAGTTTCGATTAGTGGTATCAGATTTGTACAACTTAAATAATTTATCTCTTCTGTTTATTGCCCTAACTAACCCTTTCGTGATCCATGTTTTTCTTTTAGTATTTCTGCTATTTAAATTCAAAGATTTTGAATTTTTTTAAATTTTATCTTTTAACAAACTAATTAAAAATGAAGCAGCTTGATCAATATCTTCAATATGAAGGAAATGGTTCCAATCATAACTTCTTAAGTCTTCTCGTAAATTATCATAATGTATTATTTCTATTTGCTCTTTGGGAATTGTTGTGTTTATATTATTAGTACCTAAGTATAATTTAACCATAATAGTGTAATGATCTGTTACATTTGTTTTTATAACATAAGAGTTTATCTCTTTATTAGTTTTGTTGTTAACAAAAATATGATCCAAACAAGTTCCACTCATTGGTCTTGTTACATTATTAATAAAAGGAATAAAATTATATTCATAAAGTATGTTCAAATATTCTGAAATTATTTCCTCTCTATCGTTCAGAATATTTAGGTTTATGTCTCCTGCGAATACAAGGTAGTTGCTTTGCAAAGTGGATATTTTTTTGATATACTTTCTGAGCTCAAAGATAAATTCAGTTTCATTATTTGCTGGGGACCTGTACATTGCTGAAATATATATATATATATCTTCATCAAATTTATTAACCAGTTTAATTTCCAACAGATTACATCCTCCTAGTTTAATTATTGAATGTTGGTAATCATAATCTTTTTTTATGTATACAACCACACCATCATTCCTGTTAACATCACCTTCGTTATAAATGATATCATAACCATCAATTTGGAATATATCCAGTGAATCTAGTTTGAATGTTTCTGTTAAAATTATGCAATCATTATCGTGACTTATTTTTGATAAATAAATTTTAAATTGGTCTAAATTTTTTGATATACTGCATATATTTTGATGTATTATATTAAATTCACGGTTATTTGTATCTAAGATTATATTTCTGTTATATTCATCAAATGTATCGTATTCTCTAGCCTTTATTGGAATATATTCATAATCTCTAATATATGGATTCATTACTCAATGTTACCAAGTTTATTTTTTTAATAATAAAATAAGACAGAATATTGAATAAACACTTTAAATAGGAACACAATTTACATACATATATCTAAAATAATCATACATTTTTCTCTTTGTTTCTAAATCTTCTGATTCTCTTTAGTAGAATTGGAACGGGTTTTAATAATATTTTTGTTCACCGGTTTAGGGTTGCGAGTCTGGATGTTCGAACCGGATGATTTTTGGGCAGATAATTTATTATTTTTTTCTCCTTTTGTAGCTTGAGCGACAGCAATAGAATTTAAATCGAAACGAGTTGTGTTATTTATAGTAGGTGTAGTAGGTGCGCTATGAACTAAGCTTTCTTCCTCTGGATATTCAAGATCTTCTAGTAAATATTTTTTTTTGTCTAGGACCAACTTATTTCCCTGGATGTAGCACTTTGTATATTTTCCTGTTGCCCTATATTTAAGCAAGTATGTCTTAAGCAATTTATATTCTTCTCTCTGATACTCAGTTAAGTCTTCCGATATTGATACTCCTGTATTCTGTAACTTCCTTCTATTTAGTAAAATTTCTTTCTTCTTTATATAGGAGTTTAATTCAATTTTCAGAGGGGCGGATTGGGAATTTCCAAGAAAATACAAATTTCTTATATCATGTGTTTCTAAAGTTACACCTACGAGGTTATGTATTTCTCTCTTTAGGTTGTTTATGTCCAAAATAGTATGTGGTACTCCGTACACTATTATGTTATTTAACTTATTTTCTCTTTCTAGTTTCTCGACTTTTTCTTTTAAGTATTTATTTTCTTCCTCTAGTTCCTTCACTTTTCTATTATCCTCTTCTATTTTTAATAAAAGTCTTGACTCGGAGGCATCTATGGTATTCTTCAATTCAGTTCTACTATTTTTAATTTCCTCTAAATTTTTTTTTGAAAACTCTTCAAGCATATGTTTCACTGTTTCTTCATTCATTATGGATTAAAATTTTGTAGTGTATGGTCATCTATAGTAGATTTGTTTTATCGGCAGTTGAAGACGAGAGCACAAAAACCAAAACAGCTTTTTCCATAAAAATGTTTGTTTCATGAACTTGATGGGTTATTATTAGTTTTGTCCAATTCTCAAAAATGTTTATAATGTACAAAGATGTAATACATACGTTTATGACACCAACGGTTTCACTGGTACTTTATACTTAATTGCTCACAAAATTTAGAATTTATTATAGCTTTTAACTGTAACAATTTAAAATTTTTAAAGGACACACTCTCGACGTGACTACTACTAAGGAAAAAGTCGAATATAGGTAGAATGACGGAAGATAGATGGGTAAAACGAGTGCTAAAAGGTGGAGAAGGTGGTAAAAAGAGAAGAGGAAGACCAAGGAAAAAATGGTTGGAAGAGGTTAGGAGAGACCTGAGAACAGTGGGAGTTAGGAACTGGAAAACGAGGCGAGGAACAGGAGAAAATGGAAAGAGAGAGTGAAAGATCTTGAAGCCGAGTGCCAGATAGGCCTGTAGTGCTGTAGTGTCTCTGAATCAGCTTCCGCCTTCAAAAGTATGAGTTGTTTATTCTACTCCTTTACTATAAGTTGTTAATTAAATGCCAATTTCCAGTTTCATAATGATACACATTATAACACTGATTTTCATTATAAAACTGAAAAATTGACCAATAGAAATCCAGATTTTCAAATACCCAAGTAGGCAGACTCAATCTTTTCTGTAGAATGTTTGACAGTTTCTGAGAGATTCGGGTGTTTTATGGCAGTTTAAATATTTTGCGTTAGGTCGAGCACCAAACCAAAAATACTTAACGACTAAGGTAAATCCATATTTAAACTTATTAGGTTTTGTTTACAATAACTTATTACTAATTTTGTATAACAGTAAAGGACCTATATACGCTTTATGCTATCAGTTCAACAACGTGGTCCCGTAGCACAGTGAGGACAGGCGCCACATAGGGTTCTTTTCGATCTGTACATGACGGGTTCGAGACCCGGGTAACACATTTCTTTTATATTTTCTTAAATCAAATTTCTTCGTAGAAAAAATAGTGTATGCAACTCTCATGTGATGAATATTAATACACTCGCATTAACCATACGAACTCACCTTTGGCTCGTTTCGCATCCGGGTTAATGCTTGTGTATTAATAACCATCATTACATGATCGTTGCATAATATTATACTATTTTGATTCCAAAAAATGGGAATTTATTAAAAAATGGTATATTCACCAAAGTATAGGTGTTGACCTATTCTTATTTTAATTATTTACTTTATCTATGAATTTAAAACTGACTTACGAAGCATGAATGAATACCTGAAAAAATCTCATTGTTTTCAGATATGGTGTGAAAAACACCTATTCCATACAATTGAAAGAAGCAATTTAAAATCATTGAGGTCGTGGTTACGAGATCTTGAGTCAAAGTTTGAAAATAGATCAATTATATCTATTAACATTAATTGTTTTATCTTTTCCTCCGTGGCAATATTTCCGAAACTATTAAATAAAATCAATAAACAACAAATTCCTCAACAGAAATATAACATAGAGATTACTGGACAGGTTTCACAAATAATATTTCCGTCGTCAGGATTATATTAGAGAAATTGATATAAATAAACAAGATACCTCTTTTGCATATGTAACTTAAAATATGTCATAATTTTATGATCTGGGATATAATTTACATCATATATATGATATCTAAAAAACAAGCTAAAAATATATATATATATATATATATATATATATATATATATATATATAATAATATTGTTATGCAGATAGTTCAAGGAAAAAATCCGAAAGGGGCCGATAAAAATTGCAAAAGTTATAAACAATATAGTGAAAAAAAGTGGGGGTTTAGTTTTTTTTGAATATCTGGAAAACTATTAAAGATTTTCGAAAGAAATTAAAAAAAGATCTAAAAAGATTATTCAATTTACTAAAAAAAAGTTCTGACT
Source organism: Galerucella tenella (assembly GCA_910591685.1). Taxonomy (NCBI): domain Eukaryota; kingdom Metazoa; phylum Arthropoda; class Insecta; order Coleoptera; family Chrysomelidae; genus Galerucella; species Galerucella tenella. The sequence goes on along the minus strand of CAJUYH010011851.1, from coordinate 883 downwards.
CCCGGAACTGTAACTCCAATATTTATAATTTTTACAGAGCCCTGAAAATAGTACCAAAAACGAGTAGTCTCACTTTCACGCGCGCTCCGTCACTCTGATATAGTAACTTAAAAATTATATAAACATATTAAATATTAATATTAAGGAATAATGAAATTCAAGTACTCTTGGGATACATAAATAAACAATAATCCGCGGTTGAAAAATTTGTATCCCAATTTTTCCATTATTTATCCATTTGTTAATTAGCTACTTTTTCTACATTGAATGTTAACAGAAAAACCGCGATAATTATTAAACTAATACCTCAAGATTTTTTTTACTTTCTGGAGTTATTCTTAATAGGCTAACAAATACAGTTGGAAAAATTGAAAAATTTGAAATTACAAAAAAGTAATTAATTAATTTTTTTCATATCTTGAATGTTTTGATTTTGAAATGTTAAAAGGTACATGAAAAATTTTTTATCACCATTGTTTAAAAAATTGTTATAAACAAATGCATTGTTCATGAGCAAATCAAAAATTTTTTTTCCTTATCTATTAGTTGATACAATTCATGATTTTTAAAGAAAAAACGGTTTCTTAAAATAAATTATTTATTGCTAAAAAATGCGTTTGTTAAGTAACAATTCATTTTTGCGACTAAATATTAAAATCAAGAAACCATTTTTCCTCTAAAAATTATAAATTTTATTGTTTCGAATTATAAAAAAAAATTCTTGATTAATTTTTTATTTTTTTATTTAATAAACAATTTGTTATGAACAAATTATTTTTTTTTTAAATACTTAAATGTTATAAAAACAGCCATGTGCTGTTTTTTACGAAAAAAAATTTTTTTCAATTTTTTCAATAAGTTAATATTTTTGTGCCTTCAAATT
>CAJUYH010011850.1:0-10629 GCA_910591685.1 Galerucella tenella | reverse complement strand
TCTTAGCTTATTTCTACTGATATTCAGTAGTCCTTCGGCCCGTTTTACACATGTGTCTCCTATGAAGATTTTACTGTGTACCTGCTTTGGAATGTTCCTCCACTGAAGTCTATGTTGGCTTTGTACCCATCTTTGTATTTGCCATCGGACTACCTTCTTTGTGGTCCCAAGAGCTGGTTCCGGTCCAACATATGTTGTTGCAGAACCTCTTCTCGCGAGTTCATCAGCTTGTCCATTTCCAGAAATACCGTTATGTCCCGGCACCTACACTAATCTTACTTTAATGTGGTCTGCTAGTTCATATAGTTCTTTCTGGCATTCTTTTACCAGTCTGTATGTTATCTTGCGGCTATTTAAAACTGCAAGAGCTGCCTGGCTGTCAGTTAGTAGCTGTCAGAGTTGTTACTAGAGCATGTGTTCTATATGCTTCACCCATTGAAGAGAATATTAAGAAATTTAACACAATTTGGTTGTTTCAAAGCCAAAGTTAGGGAAGTGAAGCCTATTATCCACAATAATGATAAAGAAATTTTAGTTATTTTTGCTGTATTGTTTCTTGTTATAATTGGGTCGTGTTTTTTAATGTAATATGCCATATACATGAATTACAAGAACTTAAACAAACGTTGAAAATTTCGTCTTTCAACCTCCAACCCTTTAGTAATCCTTTTTAAAAACACATTTTTTTACCTGTCAACAGACATACAATTTCAAACGTTTACCCAGTCACAGAGCAAAAAGTTAATTTGAACAAGTAATTTTTTTTTTGGAACTGAATACACAACTTATATCACTTTTAAACTGTTTTAAATATTCCGCAAACGCTTTTAATGTACCATGCATCTGGTATCAGAAAACTTTAAATTACTTTCCGTTTGAGTATCTTTAAGGAGCTTTAAACCTTGACAGTTTGCGATCTCTCCTCCTCAACGACGCCAAGAAGGATTTATAGTTTAGCTTCATAAATGCGATTTAAATGAATTTCGTTTCTCCCATAACTGAAGATGTTTATTATAATGTTTTAGTTCCATGCAATGTATATTTTCTCTTTTAAACTTTTTGTGAGGTTAAGTTGAAATACTTGATATTCTTACACTTGCTGTTTTTATTTCATTAAAAAATCTATTAAAATGTATTAATTGTGATTAAAGCATCGCTTTCAGTCCAGGATTAAGCTCGCAGAGCTTGCGAACGATAAACCAGAATGGTTGGTTAAATCTTGTAGATCATACCGACCCAGTTTAACTAAGAATTGTAATTCAATCTCTGTCGGGGCATACAGCCCGAGAAGTAGTTATTTATTCTAAGTAAACGTTCACGTTTCTTGAAATAATTTCAAAACTTTGTAACGCGTTAATAGTAGAAAACTATTATTCGATATTTATAGCCCATTTCACATCATTATGTTAAATACCTTCAGTTATTCGAGTACCGCAATTCATTGAAAACACATTTATATGGCTGAGCCATAAATCCCCGTTGGTGTTAAGGAGATCGCAAACTGTGACAGTTTAAAGCTCCTTAAAGATACTTAAACGGAAAGTTATTTAAAGTTTTATCTCATACAATATACACATCAGATGCATAATAGGTTCCTGGAACATTTTAGGAGTTTATTAAAGTGATCTGACATTATATTGTATTTTTACATCCTCTACATTGTCCAGATTAACGTAAATAAATTTTTTTTCAAACATAATTATAGTCGGAGAAATAGGGCTAAGTCCTTTTATCCCATCATAATGTAAATAATATAGTTACAAAAACGTACGTGTTTTATTATTTCAGTTTTAAAGTGTCAGTAAAGTTGTCAAATTTAAGACTTTGAAGGACCAAATACCATAAAGATCAGTATCTGTAGAGTAGGGAGGCCACATGTGACCTATTGTACCGGGTGTCCCAATAAGAATGTCTCTCCGCCATATCGCGGGAACCGATTATAGTGCAGCTTCGGGAAAAAAAAATTTATAACAAAAGTGACCTCGAGAAAAACCTGGAAATTATTTACAGAGTTGTAGGTCCGCCGCTAGAGGGCGTATTTGACAGTTAAAATTTTAAAATGCAAAATTTTTCAAAATTTACCCAATTAAGGAGCATATTAAATATTATAATCAGATTCCTCGACAAATTCTGCATATTTTTAATAGGAAAAGTTTAAGTCTATCTCTTTAAATAAAAGTGGGGGGGAGTGGGAACATTGTTACGAAAAAACGCCTGTAATTCCGGTTCTGCCTTACCGATTTTAATAAACTTGATGTTGTTTGAAAGAACTTGTATTGAACAATCGAAAATTTGTAAATATAAAGCAGTCTGATCAATAACATAAATGCTAGAAGGCGCTGTTTTATTTTTTTAAATATTTTGTTTTCTCGTAACCATTTTAAATGGAAACGTACAAATTGAAGTAGGTCTATGAAAAGTAGACTAAATTAGTATTAAAACACTGCAAACCGCAAGGCGATATCTCTTTCCTATCCTGAGATATTGTAAAAAACAGGTAAATGGCGGGAGTTGATCTTTCAACGTCTAGAAGGCTGGTGAAGTGAGTTGTGTTGTTTTCTCGTAACAATTTTAAATGGGAGCATACAAATTCAAGAAGGTCTTTGAAAAGTAGACTAAATTACTAATAAAACACTGCAAACCACAAGGCGATATCTCTTTTCTATCCTGAGATATCGTAAGAAACAGGTAAATGTCGGGTTTTGTTCTTCCAACGTCTAGAAGGCTGGTTCGCGTTAAGAGAAATTATTAAATTCAGCCTGAATGAAAAGATCTTACATTGGTCTGTACTAATTTAAACTGTTATCATACTAATGTTATGGTTTCCACTAGATCACCTAAATGTAATGCTGTCGCTACTAGCAATGAGAACGAATTTTAAAATAATGTGATAAATCGAACAATTGAAACCTTTAATAAATAACTGGGTACGTAATTAGTACCGCCCTAGATGCTCGAAATGTCGTCTATCATATTCAATGCATGAAATCAATCGCTGACGGGTAGAGAAAACAGCAGCTTCAATGTCTTGTATCATATGTGAGAGCCAGTTGCAGAAATCCAACCTGGTATCGAATTATGAAATCAAACAATTTTATTTTGTTAAATCTACATTATATTTAACCTTAAAGTTGTTTGATTTCATAGTTTACTATGGATCTACATCAAGTAAAAGCCTCATCTATTCAATTTTTGGTATCGAATTCTTGAGCATTCAAACTTTGGTGTAGGACCATGTGATATGGGTACAATAAAAAATAGTAGAATCATATCAATAAGACACATTGAAAGCCTTCGTTGTTAGTAAACGAAAAATGACTTTACATGATTAACTCTCCGTGATGTTAATACAAATTTTTTTCCCCGGGCCTTTCATTATTTTTATTAGAGAGAAAGAAGTTGTCCTCCTAGGTCATCGTCCATCTTGTCCTTCCCAGGAAGGTGGACAGGTATCTAGGAGACATCTCCTCGGGAGGATGTACAATGGGTCACATATCGCCTAAGTGCTGTGAGCCTACACTCACCCTCCCTACTCTACATATACAGATCTCTATGGTATTTCGTATAATTACAATAGAGATACTACAGATAGAGGTAACAAGCCGTATGGCGCTGTGTAAGTGGGAGAGCAGGAGACAAACGACTGCCTTTGTCTGTGTATATATAGCATACACGCTATTAGAGAAAGACAGCCTAAATGCTCTACTAAGCTCTCGACATCTGTACCTATATCAGTCAATTTTCGTCCATAACAACAAACACACAAGGTTCAACTTCAACCAATCGATTAGGTTGCCCTCCAGCACAATATGGCCAGCCTGTCAAAGTCATTTGTACTATTGGTATGATGGAAGACTCGGTGGTAATAGAAAATAAACAGCTTACGAATAAGATAACAAATTATTTCGAAATATATTATTATTAAAGCGACTACTATCATGGAATTTGTAAACACAACGGGAGGAAAATGTCATTAAGCAAAAGTATAGCTCTTTTCACAATCCAAAAAACTGACTTTACTTGACTTAGGCTAGAGTATTCGCCGTGAACGGGTCGTATTCATTTTGAAACCTGAAAACCTGAAAACCTGAAGACTTTTGGGTCATTCTTCTGTATCTGTATCTGTAAGAATTTGAAGGGCGGGTGACCCCACAGCACTTAGGCCACAATTGGCCCATTGTGCATACTTCTGAGGTTTCAGACTTCCTTCTAGCTCTTCATCCGGCCTACTTGTTCAAAGTAGGCGATAACGTCGCCGGCTGGCTTGTGTTAACCTGTACTCGCCGAATACAGAAAACCTAAATTGAGAGAGTGTCGGACATTCACAAAGAATGTGTTCGACAGTCTCATCTTCCTGTTCACATCCTCTACAGAGTGAAGTGTCAGACAGACCCAGTCTGTAGAGGTGTTTTCGTAGGTGGCTGTGACCGGTCAGAATACCCGTGGCTTTCCGAAGGTCACGTATTTTTTGGCTACTTTCCTGTCAGGATACTGCAGCGGTTCCTTGGCAAGCCTGCAACCTTCTACATCGTCCCATCCGAGGTCCCATCTACCCTTAAATTTTTTAAGGTCAATCATAGCCGACGCCGACAGACTAATGAAAGTGCCAGGTCCCAAGAGTTTTTCGGAGGCTGCTTTCCTGGCTAGTGAGTCGGCAATGTGGTTACCTTTCGATTTACTGCATGTGGCCCTTGATCTAGCCTAGAGTGACTTCGTTGTTGCTACAGGCTTCGATCAGGGACAGGTGACACTCCAGTACTAGGCCTGGGGGTCTATTCTCAAACAGTGACATTTTTTGTCGCATGCGAGATTTTACTTCTTTATATACATCCTTGATTGACAAAAGTATAATCTCGCATGCGACAAAAAATGTCACTGTGATACGTGGTCTGTTCAGGGCTAGTAGGTAGTGCTTGTCTACTATCCGTAAGGATGTGAATTTTATTACCCGTGGTGTATCTTTTGGTAATCTCTTTTGCGGCGATGTAGATAGCAGTGAGCTCTGTTTGAGCAACGCTGACATTACGGCCCATCGCCCATTTAATGTTTAGATTTAGAGATCTGAAGTAAATTAAAATATGGGCTATGGATGTGGAATTTTTGAGTCATTCTTATTATAAATACTTCTTTTTTATTGGGTATAGTGCGACTCTGCACGGTAAATCCGAAAAGTTTTATGGTTTTATTGCATTTTAAGCCTAAGTCAAGTCAAGTCAGTTTCTTAGATCGTGAAAAGAACAATATATTCTCGGTTGCCGTCGTTAGCGAATTGTGAATGTTCTGAAGTAAACATTTAAATTATTTCCACCAATTTATATTGAAAATTGCTGGTATAATAATTTATAACCGACTTAAACGATATTCTGAACTGATTTATTAAAAACTAACAGATTGGAAACTCTAAAAGTGGGCGATCCAATTAAAGCTTGTGTTTGGTTCATATTCTATTAATTAGAGTCAGGGATAATTTCAAATAATAATAATAATAACAATTTAGCTGTGGAAACGTGAAAGAGCTCTGTTGCTTTGTTCGACCATTATTTTCAAAACTGTTGAATTTAGACAATAGCGTGGAGTGAATATCCGAGGAAAAATAATTAATTCAAATAAAATGGAAATACAGGTTTTCAGTGAAAATATAATTAAAGTATTACAAAAGTTTTTCATTGGTGAATAGGAGCTTATTTAAAACTACATTTTATAAATACATGAATGGGAAATTATCCGACAGCGATTTTTATAGAATACTCATATAAAATTTCCGGATATCAATTTATTCAAGAAATAATTCAAAAATTATTTTGATTATTTTTTACACGATCCTGTCAGCCAATCGTAATGAGAAAAAAAAATCAAATCGATCAATAGCATCAAAATTACACTGATAATTTTTTACTGAATATAGTAACCAATCAAATTACTTAATTTCAAGTCATGTGTCAAATTTCATCCAATCACCGCTGTATTACAGCGATAATACCCTACATGCGGTGTTTTCAGTTTGGTGTTTACTTTTTATTAAACATTAATTAAACGTCAAACTGACAACTGGATTAAAAATGTCGCGAAGATTATAAAAGATATTGCATCTAACGATTCAATTAATTAACCAATTGTACTTTTCACAACTGTAATTTTAAATAAAAATTAATACTATTTGATTAAAACTAATAAATATCTTCTGTAAGTTCCTTGTGGCATTACTTATTCTTTTTCTCTTATTCTTTTGGGAATCAAACCACAATAATGTTTTTTATTTTTTATTTCGACGTTACGGTAGCGTTCCAGCTACCGTTGTCAAGATTAACTTGTAATAAAAATAAATAAAATAATTTTTGGTCCCTATCTGACACAACGAAAAAATATAACAACTAGACAATCAATAATATTTTGAAGTTTAAGACTACAAAACTTTGTTGTCAAATTTTATTAAGGTCCATTCATAGTAGATCACATCTCTGGTAAAATGTGAAATAAAATATTTTATTTTATGACATTCCAAAGATATGATAGTCTACTAGAAATGGAATCCAGTGAAGTGCACGTTCCAGGAACGGTTTTTATTGGGATAGCGCTTTTTTTTTTTCGCTTATTTTGGAAATGTTAATAAAACTTGTTTATTTGGCAAAAATAAGGAAAAAAACCGACTGATAAAATCACGAGTCCGTTAGGACTTCCAGGCACTTTTAGTTGTCAATAATGACAAATTCAAAGTAAAATTTTGACATTTTAATGTAAACAAGGTTGTATCGATGAGGAAGCAGAATTATCAGCATAATACCGAAGATTGGATAGAATAATGTATTGCTATTGGTTAAAACCACCAGAATGTCAGATTTTGACAAGTGAAAAGAATAATCGCTAATTTTGATGCACTTGTGTAATTACTTCCGATAATTTTCTCACGATTTTTGATTGGATCTAAGTTTGAATGAATACGTAAGCTATTGAGTACCGGACATTTTTGTCAGTGTCATTTTTATTTGACGTTGAAAATTTGCTGTCAGATAACCTGTTTAATAAAGATGAACAAATTTGCTTAACATTTTGCTGAATAATTAGTTTAAAAAATAATCACGCCGAATTACGTGGTAATAATCTCTATTGCTATTAGGAAATCTCACTCGTGAGATTTCCATAGCAACAAAGATTCGTGCATCTAGTTGAAATTATCAAAAAATTACCATCACTTGTGTAATTACTTTTTAATAAAAAATTTCTTAGTATAACCTTAACAAAATAAGTTTCAATGCATTGGTAAAGGCGATTTTTTCAAGGAATTTTCAATGATTTTTCATGGAAAAACACAAAGCTTCCAAATTTGTACTTCACATTATTTAATTTTTAAACGTAAAAATAATAATTGATCATGAAGGTAGACGAAAAATAGTTATTTATGTACCAAGGCAGTAAAGTGATTCTTTATCGGACGAGTCTGAAATTATGAGACGAGCGAAGCGAGGCGAATAACAGGCGAGTCTGATAAAGATACTTTACCGACGTGGTGCATACGAAATTTTATCCCCAACTGCTCAGAATTCAGAATATAAGAAAGTGAGGTATATTTCATTGTATTTTATTAGGACAAAGTAAACAAATCTACTTATTATTTGTTATATTTAAATTGAAGGTACACCCCGTAGCATTAAAAAAGTTAATTCCTGAAGTCAAAGGAGTTGCAACAATAATTTGTTATAAATAAATCGCAAGAAAACTATTATGGAGCCGTAATAGGGAGAAGCGTGACACTGACAGATGATGATTTTCGAGTAATGTCAAAGTCAAAATACTTTACCTGCCGCTAATGCGGCAGATAAAGTAAAGAAAGGTGAACTGTTTGTTTACTTCCGGAAATCAATCTGATAATTGATGGCTTTACTGACAGTTGGCGATAAACAAGTTATCAATACATGAATTGAACCATTACGACAATTATCATATAAGCATGGACATTATTGAACTTTCTCCAAAAATTTAACGTAAAATTCAATATAAACTCGTATTTTAACAAAAAATTACCAAAAAATGCTGCAAATTCAACCTTAAAACCAAAGTAAACCTATAACTTAATACTTTAACAAAAACACCTTTTAATTTCATAGCACTACAATAATTATTCCATAATACCATAACCTAAAAATGCGTAGATCGCAGTTAAAAAGACTGTCTGGAATATGTGCTTCAACTTTTTGAATATATTTTATCTCCATTTCACAGAATGAATTATAAATACAACTGATATATTCAAAAATATTCCGACGGTCACCTTGTTACTTTTTAGTACACGCCCCAAAAGCTTTTACTCGAACCCTTTTCTCCAAGTACCTACCTACCTCTTATATAGCCAATTTAAAGTTACTTTATAATTGTATGAGGATGGGGATGGCCTGGAAATTGCCACAAATTTTCCGACGACAACTTTAGATTGTCATGAATTATGAAAATTGAAAAATTGGTTGGACGTGCTACTTTATGGCTGTAATAAAAAAAAGAATTCTGATGATTTCATTTAAAATGCGAAAGGCTGTTACGTGTTTTTACGGAGTGTCTTAAACCAGAATCACGAATAATGTGGAATGTTAGTTCATTTATTCATACGTTTGGGTTGGGCTCAACAGTCCAGGTTCTTGAACTGAATCTTTGTACCATTACCCATGTTATCTATCTACTTCCATTCCAGAAGCTTCGTGTCTTCTGTATAGGTAACCAGTTTAACCAGTTAACAAAAAAGGTAGATCGTGTCGCGGTACACACGGTAGGAACTTTAGTTCCTTTTAAGCAAAAATTATGTAATACATTTGACGTTATAGATAAACAATTTGCATATTCCTCGGTGGTCGAGTAGTGAGCAAACCAGACTCTCACGCGCTAGACCCGGGTTTGATTCCCCGTGAAGAAGTTTTTTTTTAATTGTTAATTTTATTTTTAAATAATTATATGAACGAGAGACTCAGGAGAGAGCACACGCACGCAAGCAAGGCACATAACGAAGCAACGTAACATAACGTAACGGTCAGATCTTTTGCGTCGCGACCCCCGGTCGCTCAAACAAAACCTGACGTTAAGAACTAAAGTTCCAATAACAAAATTAGGTAGATGTCCCCCTTAGCTTTTTAACTATTTATTGAAGCAGAATTGAATCAAAGTGTCACTTCTTGCTGGTCTATGTAGTGAGGGAGGAGAGCATTATAAATTGTACCTTTTTCAAGTTTCTTATTCGCACTAGACTGATTTTGCTGATTGTGTCTCTTTATCTGATGGATAGTTATTTAAGAAATCTGACGCAGTTTTCTTGGGGTCATATTAGATTACTATCGGTCAGTTAATTGTATTTGGAAAACCTCGGAAGGCCTGGATTATTGGATTGCTAACATTTCTCAAGCAGTTTTTGAGGACGCGTGATATTTATCAAGTTATATTGATCTGCTCTTGACCAATAAACTTCTTCCGTATTATTACCCATCAACACCGATGAAATGCAAACATTGGAAATTGATAACCATACAAGACGACTTTTGGGCGAAAGCAATATGTACATTCATTTTTTTCGATGTTAAATAGACATTATAGTCGAACTGATCAGAATAATAATCTGGAAATTTGAAATAACTTGTTTACGAGATTGTGAAACGTCATCTTTGCCGATAAAATTTCATATTTAAGTATTGTTATTTATTATTACCTACTTACATTTAACATTGCTTGTTTGTTTCTCTGATCATTTCAAGAGACGATTCTGTTTTTTTAGGTATATGATATCCTCTGTGTCCATTTTGTTGGTTTCATGTGTCGGTGGTCATGGCATCAAGAGGAAAGTTGATGGCCCTTCCCTTTGTTTTCTTTCCAGCACCAGCCCATAGGTTATACTGGGAGTTGAAGTCATCGTCTTCTATAATTCCGGCTTGTTTGATATGTTGGATACTTTCAATATTCACCGGCTTTGTGAGAGATGGGGTGCCAGACGTATTGCTCTCCATATTCATTAAGTGGTTTTTTTGTCTGTACGGGCGATTTACAGCATATTCAGTTACCGACTATCTTTCCATACACATTTTCAACCTTTCTATACACATTTTTGAGTTTTCTATACACATTTTTAATCTTTCTATACACGTTTTTAACCTTTCTATACACATTTTTAACCTTTCTATACACATTTTTAACCTTTCTTTACACATTTTTAATCTTTCTATACACATTCTAGATCTTTTTATATGCAGTTGTGCTCTCGGTACGCCGTTTAGATAGCTGAATTAGTTCCGTACAGCACAGAATACAATGTGTATTCTACAGGGTGCGCCAATTATTTCCACTCGATCTCTAGCACCGCAACTGAAAGAGGTATCAACAAGATTTCTTGTAGGTTTATACGGTGTCACTCGGACTACAATTGTAAAATATTTTGATGTATACAGGGTGGCTAATTTTTGTGGAATGAAAATTAATTTGGTTTTCTTAAATTGAATACCCTGTATACGATTATGTCTTCTGATTCTACTTAATATTAGCTTTACGGTAGTTTTTTGAATTTGTAAATCCGACACGGCGTTGACAAGTTATTCCTATTATAAGCAGATTTAATAAAAAACAGCACTTCAGAAATATTAGCACAATAAACACATTTTTTCA
>CAJUYH010011849.1:0-10629 GCA_910591685.1 Galerucella tenella | reverse complement strand
ATAAATAAAGTTACTAATTCTGGTGGAACATAATCAAATACAGGATTGTAAACTTCAACATTATTTAGAATTTTTCCAGCCGATTGTGGAATAATTTCGGCAGGAGAGGCACAAATATTAAAAGCATCATTATTGTTCGAAACTACATACATTGGTGAATATTTGTACATATGGGAAAGAACCATTACCTAAAATCCAAAAAAAAAGACCTTACTTGAAAGTATTATAACAGTAAGAATTTAATTTACTGGCACAGAAAATTGTTTAGCTGCTAAGCCAACAGCATGTATCCCACTAGCTGCTCTCAATCCTCCATTTGCTAAAACTGTATGGGTTCCAATTATTACTTTATTAACCCTAGACATCATAGCAAAAACTGCAGAATCGGGGATGACAATAGTCTGAATTCCACTTTTTGCTAACTTTGTAGCCATCGTGTGACCCTAAAAAATATTAAATATGTATGTCATACCAATGTAAACTATCTTGTACTTTACTTACCTGATAAAAAGGTGCTCCTTCAACTACTACAACTTTAAAATTTCTATCTTTAGCAGCACACTTTAAAAACTTTTCTACAGTATTTGACATTCCCACTGTCATGATCATCTCATCCATATGTATGTGCTCTGAAGCCTGTGCTGCTATATTTTCAGCGCTAAAATAAGTTTTTTATCGAAAAACTACTTACATCTTTTTATATTGTAACAATCAAACATACCTTGATTCTATTTCAACTTTGTATTCTCCTAGATGATCCAGTAAGTTGGCTTTTAAACTGCTCAACGACTCTGAATAATCCAGTCTATCATTATTATGAGATGTTACTAATTGATGTAAGGATTGTCCTTCTCCTTTTTTCTGAGTGGTAAAATAAATAAACTTTATATAATATAGATGAGCATTGAAGACAAGTAAACTAAGAGCTGATTTAATGTATTTACTGGAGTTTGAGAATGCTTTGTTCAAAATTTAAAAATTTTATTCGTAACCACCTAACAAGAAACAGTATATACCTTAGATGCCGATTCATACTCTTCTCTAATTATTTTTAAAATATGTCTCATAATATTAGTAGCTGTTGCTTCTGTGGGCAGAGCATCTCTGATAAATTGTATTCTTAATATTACCAAATTCATCAGCTCTTTGGCACTTTTCCATTGTTGTTGAGAAATAAGATTTTCTAGGAGACTTTCGGTTCTTAAAGCAATATCAACAGAAGTGTCAATTTTTCTAAAAAAAAATCTGTTTGTATTCATATGGTTATAAACTTGTACATTACCAATACTTATGTTTTATGTCACTGACTAAAGTACTGACATCTCTTAGATTGTCTATTTCCTGCATAGTGGTTGATTTATTTACCAGAATAAAATCAAATTAAGTACAAAAGAGCACTAAATAAAGTAATAATAATATTTTAAATTAATAAGGGTTATGTTCTTCAGCTCTTCTTCTTGTTGTCAGGTGACAGATGTCACTTGCCAAAGCATTAATACCATAGAGAAATACTTATGGTTCTTACAAAAAAGAAGACTTATTTATTTCTATTGTTCTAGGACCACAGAGATTAAAATCCCGTTCACCACAGAATACTTCAAATGTCTATGGTGCTAGTCGCGAGATTCAAACTACAAAATATCGAATATAATTGGTAAGAATTGACACAATTAAAATAATACATTATATTACGCTACAAAAATCAATAATACAGTATTCAAAATAATCGTAAGGGTGCTATATGTAAAGAGGGGAAATAATTTTTTTTGCAATTACAAGAATCCCTGGTGTTTTCTGTTATCCAATTTAAGTTATTATTCACATTGGCAAATAAAGCAACTCCAGCTGTTTCACAATCGTTTTTATCTCCAAGTATACCTAAAAGTTTAAATTATTACTAACATTATTATTAACACTACCTACAAGAATCTTACCTACTAAATCATATATTCCTGTTTTTGACTTATACATTACCGGTGCCCCAGAGTCATTCTGAAAATGGCGAATAAAATTTTCAAATTTTAATATTTAATATAAAAAGAAATGAATATAGGGAAGATTGTCTTACCTTACACTAACACTGCTCACACTACTACTACTACACTAACACTTTACACTATCTGAAGGTAGATTCCTTGTTACAGTGTATGTTGGTGTAGTGGTGGTTTAAGCAGTGTTCAGTGTCAAGTATTGCCAAAGTTTCCAGAACTTAGTTTTCTTACTTTGCATATAGGATTGATGTTTCCTGCCACTCCCAAACATCCTTTATCGTTAGTGATATATTCAGAGTCATGAAATCCTGTAATACATTCTTGTTCTTTTAAAATAGGTAATCCTAATTTTCTTGCTCTACAAGACATATTTCCAATGTCAGACCAGCCATATATTATCCCTACTTGGCTTGTGTATTGATAATCTGAAAAATCGATCAGTTGAGTGTAAAATTCAAAATAGTATTGAAAGTAATGGACTGAGTGTGCGCAGATTTGACAGTTCTAGAATATAGAACAGATCTATGGTTCAACACTCACATATTAACCTCAATAACTGTTTAAACGTTTTTCTTTCTTTTTACGTTCATATAAACTTTAAAAATTCGTGTAGTAATTTCGAGAAACGAAATATAGTCACTTTCATGCACCAACATTAATAATTTAAGAGTACGTTCAAACTTTTGCACCAGTTCAAATTTAATTATTAATACTCACTGCTTGACGGTAGGCAAATGGGTAAAATCCTCTTATCAAGTAAGACAGGTGTGCTTAACCTTAAAAGGGCAATATCATGAGCACTCGATCCAGGATTGTATTCAGGATGAATCAAAATTCTGTCGACGCTCATAACTAAAGAAGTAATGTCAGAAAAACATCTGTCCAATTGTCCAACAGTTATTTTTATTTCTAAAGGAGTTTTTCTGGAAAAAAAAATGAATAAATATAAACATGAATAGTAACTTAACGTCAAATTTTTTATATCCGGGGAATGCCCATGACATCAATAGGACAAAGAGCCACTCCAATTCTAATCTAATCTAATGAGAATGTGTACTATAGTGCACGCTAAATATGGATACTGAATTCTGTCCTGGCTTAAGCACATGAAAATATATCTCAGGTGATGTAGTCATGTGGGAGAGCGCAATAAAAAATAAATTAGGTATAATGTAACCACCAAAAATTGATATACTTACCCGATAACATTGTTCGCTGAAGTGAGCAAATACTTAGGACTGATGAGAGTGGCGGGGTAAAGGGAAACATTGCCACCGTCGTTTACCTGTATGGAAGCGGTCCAAGGAAATTCATGGCCTGTTAAATATTCACCGCCCACCAGACGTGCTTCTCTATTGGGAACTCCACATTCTGGCACAGCATCATAAAAAAAAGAGAGAAAAAGAAAGGACGAACAATGATGCACTTGAAAAATTTAAAACGATGAAAAATTCATTCGGCAAAAGCTGTAGCTATAAAACATCGGTTTTTGGATGTATAATTTCCGTTGTTTTGTAGAAATTGTATGATTTGGTACATTCTCTTCAACAAATCATACGAACAGAAAATGTTGGTGTACACACGAATTATTTATTACGTAATATATTATTAAATAGTAATTTTAATATACTTACTACATTTGCAGGTATTGAAAATTGAGTCCAAAAAGCGACGATTAAAGGCTGCATCAGACTGAAATGTCTGAAAGTATAATTAGAAATATTCAATCAATTGCACTTGGCAAATATGTCATCGTAATATTAAATTTTGTTCTGCTTATAGTGAATTCGATTGGTAGCACTAAGCGGTACTAAAAGCACTCTCTCTTGGTGCTGGCTGTTCGACTGACAAAGTTCTGCACTGGTTTTGAAAATATTTAATTTCTTGAACCATTTTATCACGGTCCTGGTTAGAATTCGGCTGGCTTGCACTCGGTGCGGTTTTTGAGCACTCAGTGCAAAAATTTTATAACTGTGCAGCTTGTACCGGGTGATCGTAAGATATTGGTCGTATAAATTTGGAAAAAAATAATTCATGATAAAAGTATCCAAGAGAAATTACTGGAAATTATTTTAGAGTTTGTCAAACGTCCGCTAGAGGGCGTAACAACCAACATTAAGTAGAAAAATGGGATTTTTATAGAATTTTGCCCAATGAAAGTATATCGATGATGTTATTTTCATATTCACTGACTATTCACCCACACTTTTTGACTAAAATTGTTTCGTTCTATCTATAAAAAAAGCGGTGGGGGAAGTTCAATTGTTTTTTTAAACAAATCAAGATTTCTCCCGTTTCGCTTGACCGATTTTAACAAATTTGGGCTCATATGAAAGAGCATAATTGACACTACAAAACGCTCACTTGGTCTTGATTTTTCGACTTTCGTCTTCGCCGCTAGATGGCGTTAACTGAAATGGCAGGAATTTTTTTAGTAAAAAAAAATATAATGGTACATTCATTTCTACATATTGTGGAAGAGAAAACATTTTTCTGGAGTTTAATGGAAAAAATTAATCATCTACCGTTTTTTGAACCGTTGATATTGAAGAAAATATCATTTTATTACATTAAAAAATGGCACGCCATTGCTTTTTATCAAAATAAAGATTATTTTCGTAATCACTTATTAGCTGCTAACAAAAAAATCTTTTGACTTTTTTTCGTTAGACAAACGTTTTTGGATTGAAAAAATAACATAGGCTTACATGTTTCGAGATATGGGCGCCCCATGTAAATTCATTTGATTTTTTTAATCCAAAACCGTTCGTCTAACGAAAAAAAGTCAGGGGTTTTTTTGTTAGCAACTAATAAGTGATTACGAAAATGATTTTTATTTCGATAAAAATCAGTGGCGTGTCATTTTTTAATGTAATAAAATGATATTTTCTTCAATATCAACGGTTCAAAAAAAGGTAGATGATTAATTTGTTTCATTAAATTTCAGAAAAATGAATCCTCTTTTAGAATATTTAAAAATAAATATACCAAAAAAATTTGCTACCATTTCAGTTAACGCCATCTAGCGGCGAAGATGAAAATCAGAAAGTCAAAAAAAAGTATGCGTTTTGTAGTGTAAATTATGCTCTTTCATATATGCCCAAATTTGTTAAAATCGGTCAGTCGAAACGGAAGAAATCTTGATTTGTTTAAAAAAACAATTGAACTTTTTTTTTCTACTGATGCATTTGTCCCTTAGTAGTTCCTAATACTTCCAATACACTTTGTTTCCGGCGATTATTCTTGCGTTGATCTCTGCACTTCTGTTGTTCTTCTCACCAATTATTATTCCCAGGTATCTAAATTGACTTACTCTTTCAAAAGTGTAATCTCCCATATTTATAGTGGCTGTGTTGTCCGTCTTCCTCGAGATTTGCATTTATTTTGTCTTCTCTTGGTTGACTACCAGCCCTCTCTTTGCTCTTTCATATGAGCCCAAATTTGTTAAAATCGGTCAAGCGAAACGGGAGAAATCTTGATTTGTTTAAAAAAACAATTGAACTTCCCCCACCGCTTTATTTTGATAGATAGAACAAAACATTTCAGTCAAAAAGTGTAGGTGAATAGTCAGTAAATATGAAAATAATATCATCGATATACTTTCATTAGGAAAAATTCTATAAAAATCCTATTTTTCTACTTAGTGTTGGTTGTTACGCCCTCTAGCGGACGTTTGAAAAACTCTAAAATAATTTCCAGCAATTTCTCTTGGCGACTTTTATCATGAATTTTTTTTTCTCTAAATCTATACGACCAATATCTTATGAGATATTCGAATTCGCAATAGGCAAATATTACAGAATAAAAATATAAGATGTTTCACTCGTGCGAATTTATCGCGTAAAGCACCGATGCCGCTGGTGACTGTCTGGTGACTTGGATGGTACAGTACGTCGCTACGTCCTTACTTGCATTTAATTTGGCATATTATACGGGACGTCGCTCGTCGAGCGCTGTTATTTTAGATTGGTTGTTCGTGTTTTATATTTATTTTGTATAGATTTTTTAAATCTATTAATTAATTGTTGAAATGAGCAAAAAGTCATATTTATATTTTTCTCTTTAATAGCAAAGCTTTAACACTAAATATTTTGTAATATCTGCTAATACAAAATTACGGATTTATTTTTATAATAAGGATATTATATAAACAAATACATTAAACAAGAAAACACAAAAATTCAATTCTATAGCTAACCAAAGGGTCAGTTCCTTTTGAACGAATTTACTAAATTTTCTTTTCATCATCCATGTAATCAATTTCCTGTCAAATATTATGCAAGTCTCTATACCAGAGTCCGTATATATTTTACTCTCAAATGTATATTGAAAGATTTGAAAAACAATAGATTAAATTTAACACATAAACCAAACTTCAAACTTAGTATTTTACAACATTTATAAAAATTTTTAATAAAGGTATCCTGCAGCTGCTTCTCTTTTTACTGTTTTAACCTTGTAAAGCCAAAAAATACGCGTTATTTATAGAACAAAATTCAAGATTTAGTGGCCCTATTATTCTGGTGGCTTATGAGTATATTCAATTGAATTTGTGATAAATATATGCTAGATTATCAATAAGTATCACAAAATTACTAAGATGCTGGATAAAAACTGTGAATTGAATCATTTTAAAAATTCAAGTTTATTTTTTACTTACCTTTTCAAATTCATATCCCGAACATTTTTCGAAATAATTAACATTTAAAAATAAACCTTTGTGATAAACAATCTTATTAATTTAAATATATATTTCTCTAATTACCCCTGTATAGCTTAAAATAAAATAAGGTTTTCGAACTTATCTGGTATCTACCGGTCTCGTTATTGACAACAAAAGCGAGTCGAGAGCGGCGTCCGTTTGGGACAGCAGCTTGAATCAAACCGCCCTGGAGTGAAACATCTTATATTTTTATTCTGTAATCTTTGCCATAGGCGGCAAACTTAGCTTAAGAACTGACTCACCAACGCCTAGTGATGTGCTCTGGAAGCGAATTCTCGGGCCAGGGAACAGCTCCCCAAGAGAACAAATTTTTGTCTTTATTTCACTTCAGTGACAACTACAAAACTACAAAAAGATCTCTTCTTTCGAGCATCTCTGTTCCCTGGCTGGAGAATCGACAACCCGGTTATAACTTCACGACTACTCGCCAGAGCTCAACGCTATATTTGACAGGCAGTATCTCGAACTAAATTTGTAAGAGCATTGGCAAAAGCCAAACAATCAACAAAAATATTTTACACCATTTACATAAAGGCTAAATATTTTAAATTAAAACGGAGCTAAAATTATGAAATGTCTTGAATATTTTCCTTTTATAAAACATAAAATTACAACTTACCAGGTACATCAATGTGAAGAAAAATATTTTAAAAGGAAGATCGATTTGTGTTTGTGCCATAACTGTATAATTGAAACTAAATATACATAGTGAATGTGAATAGTTATTTATAACCCTTTACAATACCAAAATTTGCATCGCTTAGATGCAGGTTTAATCTAAATTATATATTATATTTTTGTTATAATTTTGTACAGTTACGTCAGAAACATGAATATTCAAAATTGTGGTGAAAGGAGGTAATATTTGTGGAAATAATATGGGTGATAATTATACCCTTTTAGTTATGTAATAATATAGGTAAGATAATATAGAAAAATATAGGTACTTACCACATTTTTTGTCAAAAATAATTAACTATAACTTCTAGTAACATTTCACTTTTACAATATTCGATAAATTTGTTATAAATATAGTATGGAAAGCCAGCAACACTGTAAAAGTAAGGAAGAGTAGGGAATTTACCCCGTTGCGTCCAGAGGGGAACTTTTTTTAAAACTCTTCTCGGTTTGGGGTTGACCACTCTCTAACTTAATTCCTTAGGGAGATGTACTTGCTTATTATACAAATTTAAATCTCGTTTGATAGTATAGAATGGATTGAAATTTGCATATTTCATATCGGGGAGATATTTGCGGTCGGGTCTAATTTCTGAATAATAGTAAATTGGATTTTCTTCGTGTCAAATAACGAAGGGGACATCCAACAAATTTTAATATATAATTTATAATAAATTCAACCAAGGCGGAATGTGATTTTTCAGTCGTAAAGAACAGAATACGGAATTGATTTTTTGTTTGATTAAGCAGTTAAAATTGACTACGAAATTTTGAATTATTATTCAAATATTCACACAATGTAATACTAATACTATTTCAGGGAGTAATTTACCCAATAATGTTTTTGATTCGTTTCCTGAGCTTTTTATTTCTGAAATTGTTTAAAACTGAATTTTTTAAATTTTATCTGAATTTTTGTCTCATAAATTCTTCCTAAATAAGTTTTCGATGAATTTTATCTATTTCATTATAATTTTTATTTGAGAAATTTTGTATTTTGATTTTTTTAACGGAATTAATAAATTTAAATCAAAATTTTTTGAATATAATTTGATTTTTTGTTACTGAAATTCTTTTCAATGATATTTTTGACTAATTTTTCACATTTCATGCGATTTTTTATTCCAGAAATTATTTCCAATGACGTTTTTGATGAATTTTTCAAGTTATATTTGATTATTCTTTTTTTTTTTAATTTCTTGGGAAATTAAACCACAATATTTTTAAATTCTTTATTTCAACGTTTCGGTAGCGTTCCAGCTACCGTTGTCAAGAAAAAATAAGTAGAAATTAATTTTTTTATCCCTAACTGACACAACAGAAAAAATTTGACAACTAGACAATCAAAAATTATTTTGAAGTTTAAGACTGCAAATTTTGTTATCAAATTTTTGTTTTTATTGGGATAGCGCGTTTTTTTCGCTTATATTGGAAATGTTGTTAATAAAACGCGTTTCTTGATAGTTTTTTTGTGTATGAATATTTAAGTTTTTGAAATATGTATACTCAGTTTTGTGATTTTGTGTATTGAAATGTGTATCGATTAACAACTATTCAAATTATAAATCATGAGAAAACCTGGATAAAAACTTATGATGCTATCCTGATAACGCAGGTAATTGATTATTGGAAATTTCTCTTTCTAACATTGGTAACCAAATTTGACTACATTCGGCTGAAATACTAGCAACACATTTATCTGCATTTAGTTGTATTAAAGCACTTTCTTTGATTTTCCGTCTTTTATTATTGGGTTCTTTTAATATTATTTTTGATGAATCCCATTGAATTTGATGACCCTCTTCCCAAGCATGTTTGCAAATAGCTGACTTAAAAAATTCCCTATCTTTGATATATTTTTTGTGTTCGTTTATTCGTACTTTCAATGGTCTAGATGTTTCACCTAAATAAAATTTGTCGCATTCACATGATATTTGATATATGCAGTTTTTTGAAGATTGTTCTTCATTCTTTGGTTTCGTTTTTGTTAGTATTGATCTCAATGTATTATTCGATTTAAAACTAGTTCTAATATTGAATTGGTTACCAATTTTTTTAATTCTTTCCGATAAACCCTTAACATACGGTATTGTTAAGTTCCTAAAAATTATGTTAGCTGAATTATTAATATTATTGTTATTTAAAACATCTTTTAAAAAAGTTTTCTCCTTTGTAAATTGATCAGAAAATTGTTTCTAATCAAGTTTTTGATAAATTTTCACAATTCCATGATTATTTTTGTTTGAGAAATTATGTCTGATGAGGTTTATAATGGAATTTTTGAATTTGATTTAAAAATTTTTTAATATAATTCGATTTTTTGTTTCAGAAATTCTTCTCAATGATATTTTTGAATGATTTTTCCTAATTTCATGCATTTTTTTGTTCCAGAAATTATTTCCAAAGACGTTTTTGATGAATTTTTTAAGTTTTATTTGTTGTTTTTTTTCAGAAAATTGTTTCTAATCAAGTTTTTGATAATTTTTCTGAATTTCAGTATAATTTTTGTTTGAGAAATTCTTTCTGATGGGGTTTTTAATGGAATTTTTGAATGATTTAAGCTTTTTTGAATTCAATTTAATTTTTTGTTTCGGAATCCTTAATATTATTGAATAAATTTTCTAATTCCATGCGATTTTTTTTACAGAAACTCTTTCCAATGGTTTTTTAATAATTTTGTCTAATTTTTTGTTCCAAAAATTATTTTCAATGAGGTTTTTGACGAATTTCTCAAGTTATATTTGATTAGTTTCAAAAAATTGTTTCTAATCAAGTTTTTGATAAATTTTCTCAAATCCATGATTATTTTTGTTTGAGAAATTCTGTCTAATGATGTTTTTAATGGAATTTGAGAATTTTATTACAAATTTTTTTAAAATAATTTGATTTTTTGTTTCAGAAATTCTTCTCAATAATATTTTTGAATAATTTTTCCAATTTCATGGGATATATTGTTCCAGAAATTATTTCCAATGACGTTTTTGATGAATTTCTCAAGTTATATTTAATTTTTTGTTCCAGAGAATTGTTTCTAATCAAATTTTTAATAAAATTTCTCAATTCCATGATTATTTTTGTTCGAGAAATTCTGTCTAATGATGTTTTTAAGGGAATTTTTGAATTTTATCACAAATTTTTTGAATATAACTTGATTTTTTGTTTCAGAAAATCTTCTCAATCATATTTTTGAATAATTTTTCCAATTTCATGGGATATATTGTTCCAAAAATTATTTAC
>CAJUYH010011848.1:0-10630 GCA_910591685.1 Galerucella tenella | reverse complement strand
TTCGACTGCATTCCTTTCACGGTTTCAGATAAACTTGCCAAAGTATATATTGTTTTATTATAAAAAAATTAATTTATGGCAGAATGACATTTCTTCATCATAAAAAATGTATTGTATCGGTAAAATATATTTCTTTACCATAAATAAGTATATTGTCTGGGTTAACGATAAGTTTTTTATTCGTAAAAAATTCTCAGCAAATTATATTTTTTTGTTGGAAACAAATGTTCCTTCTCCAAGAAAACTATTGATTTTTACTAAAATTCAACATATTTATCATAAACTAACCATAATTTTAATAAACATTATATTGCCTTATAGTGAAAAAATATATTTCCCTAAAAAAACGAATTATTTATGGTATTGTTTTTTGTTTATGGAAGTTACCTACATGCACTATTCAATACACTGAGCTTTTGAAATGTTTCTAAATATTTAGAAATATATTAAAAGTTCGCGGTGTATTAAGCAGTATGGGTATAACTTCCACACGGTTCTCTAAATAATTAGGTTACTTGGGAGAAAATATTTTTCACAAATATTTGTCTAAACCGTTTTCAGACTATGTCGAACAACAAAGTTGACTTGCGTTTTGTATGTGTGGACTAGTCGATCGAATTGTTCGATGATTAGAATTAAAATTACAGTATTTTTATGACAAACATGTTTAAATCTAATAAAAATTAATGGTCTCTATTTATGCATAGAACTGTTGAGTAGGAAAGCAGGATAGGAATAAAAAACTTGCTGCTGAATATTTTGATCTATTAAAAAGAAAACTATACTATTTTCAAAATAGATACCATACATTTATAAAATGGAAACCATATACATTGTTAAAATTAAACATATCCACATGATCTAAAACATAACCAACGATGGTATCCACAAGATTTTTGTCCAGAGCACTTTAACCACATACTTCATAAAAACAAAATAATTAGTGAAATTGCAAAAACTGATCTAATTCTACATGCAGATTGACGCCAAACGTATACAGGTGGTGAACGTTACTGAATAATAGGGAAGGGTGGGGTGATAATTCTTTGTTTCAATTGCCACATAATTTGTAGGCTAATGTGATTTCTTACGGGTGAAGAAATATGTGATTTGTAGTAAATAAGTTTTTTTCTCGTAACAATAAATGTACAATTATACTGAAATACTTATTTTTTCGGTATAAACTAGATCTTATTTGAGACTAATAATCTATAGGCTTATTTGAAAAATGTGAATTTCTGTCAAAACTTTCAAATGATTTACTATGAATATTTAATTTGTTGTTTTAAAGTGATGGAATATTATTGAAGATGTTGGTTTTTTTTTCTGGGTAATGAAAACAATTTTTACCCAAATAGCAGTGTTACATTTTATAACAAAATATTATATTGTGCTTCGTAGACTTTCATAGTTTCCGAAGAACAATTGTATGAAGGTGTGCATAAAGGAGAACAAATAGAAATTACACTCTAATAAATCATTTTTTTATATCAAAATTTCCCAATATTTTCACGTTAATATGGCTTCTTAATAATAAATAAACAATGTTAGTTTTAAACAAAGGGGGGTCAAACAAATCAGTTTATTTGTCTATAAATAACTCTCCTCTCGGTGTATATTATAAACTTTTCGCATTGAATTTTATTGTCATTTGTCAAATGACAATGGACACCAAGATAATTTTTCCATTTTCTGACGCTGTTTATATTTCAGTCAATACTTCATTATCAGATGCTGAATTGATATCTATTCATTCGTCTATTTCTTGGATAGTTCACTATAAGCGCTTCAAATCTTTTTTTTGAGGTTGTTGTCATTTTGTAAACCACCAAGATTATTGACCACCTTGAAAAAGCGGTGGAATAGTTTGCAATGTTAGTTGATGTAACAGTACCTAATTATTAAACGCGTCAGCTCTTCAATCTAACGGTGAATAAAAAAACGTGCCCTTGTACTGCAAAGTGGTTTAAAAAGCACGTGAGCGGAAGTTTGCGTTGATTTTCATTCTGTTTTTTTACTTCATTTTTTTATGTAATGGCAATGGAATTGAATGAGACCTAAAAAGACAGGGGTTTTCTAAAAATGGATTCAACAAATGTACAATTTTATGGGCGGCTTCTTTATCCACCCTTATAATTCAATTATTCAGGATCATTTAATATAAAAGGATCTTTTCTATCAAAAGAACTATATTCTGCCATTTTCTCAGCAACTTTTAGATAATCAATTATTTGATGCATAACTGCTTCATCTGCATTAATTTTTGTTCATCAGTAGTATTATTAAAAAACTGAAGTATAATGAAATTCGTTCCTTATTGCTGCACTCTTTTCATACTGCACTGCTTTAAAGGGAGCTGATGCAAGGAGGTCAATCAAATATAAAAAACGAATAAGTGCAATAATCAGAATCAGCTGTTTTATTGTTTATAAACATTTGTATTTTCAGTTGCCTTATTAAAAAAAGTCTTTATTGTGTTCCCAATGAACTTGAATGAGTTAATTGACTCTTCTGATGATGAAGAAAATAATGTTTTGCTCCCAATTCAACCTATAATGACTAAAGGTGACGATGGTATGTAGCTATTTGATATGATATTCAATGCAATGTATTATAATATGGAAAAACTGAAAGTCGTCGAAGACGAGGGATAAATTTCTAAAAATATTCATGAAAGAAAAAACTTCCGGATTTCATTTGACCTCGTGTGGTATTCGGTAAGAACATTCCACACCAAATGTGTTTATTTCCAACATCAATATTCGTCTTCATCAACCTGCCATAGTATATAATAATTGCGTTTTCAATATAAACATTAATCATAATGGTCCAAAGAATTTAGGAAACATCTAAGCTTGTAGTTGAAATAAATCAAAATTATCATGTGAACATTTAAAAATTGGATTGTCAAAAAAGATATTCTGTCATTGTAAACGTTAAAAAAAATGTCCAGTATAATTTGCTGTTGGGTACCCACGAGGAGAAAATTTCCACTAAAATTCAGCCGTTGCGATGGTGATCTGTCAGAAATACACGTTCTGATTGGTTAAAAATCACATGTGTGGAATTTTCAATCAAAAATTAAGACAGTGAAATCTTTTGTAGATAATAGTGATCATGAAATCAATGTTCTTGGATACTGTGCTACGTATCGCGGTGCGTCATTATGCTGTGGTGCGAGTCAATGCAGTAAATTTTTCATAAAAAAAATAAATTATCAATAAGTATAAATTTCGAATATTGGTTATTTCACAAATAGTGATATAAAAATTGAATGTAGAATTCGAAACATTAATGATATACAGGGTGCTACATTCAAAATAACAAAGCTGCTGTTCGCTTTCTATATATATTTATATATGTCGAAATATTTTCCATAAATTTGTCATAACTTGTTTCCATTCTATGTCAATTGTTATAGAAATCGTGTGAGTAGTCTCCAATATACAAGGTGTCTCTCGACGAGTTAAAACTATCTGTATATGGCAAAATGCTCATAGTAAAATCATGAACATTTCTACGTTTGCGTTTTCGGATACGATCTTCAAAGATCGACTGCAACTTTGTTATTTTAAATGGAACTCCCTGTATATTAATACATTTTTGAAATCTACGTAAAATTTTAGTATACTTCTATTTGAAAACTTTTTTCGACAAATGCATACTTTTTGAGTTATTGATTTTTTTGTAAAAAATTTGACCGATGCAGACCCTTGTAAATTATTTTTTTACGAGGATACCCTTGAAGATATGAAAATGGTATCTGTTCGGCTGCTTTTAGCAAGTTCAGACGTATTTGAATCTATGTTGAAAATTTTTTCATTTTATACAGGGTGTGAAAGTATTCAAAGTTTAACTTCATAAATATCAAATTTCTTTATTTTCTTACCACCCGGATTTTTCCATTTTAATCCATTCAGGGGTAAAAAATAAGGCAAATTCTATAGCTATAGCTTACCTTACCAGATATTGAATGTTTTCTGTAAATTCTGAGAGATGCAGGTGTGGTCTAAATTTTATTTTGGCCCGTTGATACAAGCACTAAGAAATAAAAAAGATTATGTAAATTTGCTTTTAATACATGGTAAATATGGCAAAGTTGTTAGAAGAACATATGTGCTTTATTTGCACTAAGATATCCTGCATCTCTAAAAATTTACAGAAAACATTTAATATCTGGATAACGGTAAGGTTTAGGTATAGGAAAGTATAAATGAATTTGCCTTATTTTTTACCCCTGAATGCATAAAAATGGAGAAAAACTGGGTGGTTCTATTTAAAAAAATAAAGAAATTTGATATTTATGAAGTTAAACTTTGAACACTATACACACCCTGTATAAAATGAAAAATTATTCAACATAGATTCAAATAGGTCTGACCTTGCTAAAAGCAACCGAACAGAAACCATTTTCGTATCTTTAAGGGTATCCTCTTAAAAAAATAATTTGTAAGGGTCTGCAACCGTCAAATTTTTTACGAAAAAATTAACAAAAAATATGCATTATTCGAAAAAAGTTTTCAGACAAAAGTATACTAAAATGCTACGTAGATTTTAAAAATGTATTAATATACAGGGTGTTCCATTTAACATAACAAAGTTACAGTCGACTTCCGGTAGAACCGGAAGTCTGCCATCTTTGAAAATATTTTAGTGTCGTGGGACACCCTGTATAGATAGTGTAAGTTCGTCGCGAAACAGCCTGTATTCATAACAAACTTGCTTCTAACTACTTCATTTGCGTCCCTATTTAAATTCAATAAACTAAAAACCTCATGCAATGCCATACACTGAAAGAAATTTCCATTAACCGTTAGCAAAAATTGAATAACAGTTATTAGAAACTTGCATGAAATAGGCATCAAGTGAGTTCATGATTATGGTTATTAAAGTCACTTTGTTGGACACCACTGAATAACTGTTAATAGATATACTTTTCAGGAATTTCGTATAACCGTTATCGAGTGCACTTAATAAGTATTATAAGATTTTCTAATAGCAATCATACTGTCCTATAGTAAACGTTACTAGATGTTCAAATGAAAAACAGACTTTCGTCCAACTGTTATCGAGTGCACTTAATAGATATTAGAGGATTTTCTAATAGCAGCATATTGTCATATAGTAAAGGATACTAGATTTTCCAATAAAAAAAATAATTTCATATGATTGTTATTGAGTGCACTTAATAAATATTATCGGCTTTTCCAGTTGCAATTGTACTGTCATATAGTGAAGGTTATTAGATTTTCAAATAACAAACAGAATTTTGTACAATCGGAATCGAGGGCACTTAATTTAGATTATGGGATTTTCTAGTAACAATTATACTGGTAAAGAGTAAACGTTATTAGATTTTTTTAAGAATATACGATATGTCATATAACCGACATCGAGTGCACTTTTATAAGTATTATAAACTTTTCCAATAGCGGTTAGACTATAATACATTAAATATTACTATATTTTCGAATAATAATCTGAATTTTATTCATTTAAAATTACTATGCCTGGCAGTTTATCCGGAAAACTATCTAGAGATTTATTTTCCGTCAATTTCTAGATACTTTTAAATAAAACTAAATTTGCTATAAAACATTTATATTAACAAAATATAACAAAATATTTAAATTGATGAAACTATAACTATAAAACTACAAAAATACAACATAATACTTGTGCCCTCGGAGGAAGTTTTTTCTATGGTAGCTTCATATCTATTAACTTGAAACTTTCATCATCAATGCCCTCATCTACGGAAAGAACAATTGATTAGCTCATTTAACACAATACATAGTTAAGAAAAAACATATAGGTAATATGAAATCAAAATTTGTACTTATATAACCAGACTTTTAGCCAAAATTAGATAAAGTATGAGACCATTCTTCCTATACTATATTTTCTACTTAGGATAATGACTCTGTCGTCTTTTAATAATAGTTTGTAAAATGACAAGAAACAATAAGCTCGAGATAATAATCCTGAGGGCATTAGGTATAAATAAATGTAATTATAATTTATATAGAATTCAAAAGTAACTTACTTTCAAACGCAGATATTATAGTCACTTAATCGCCACTGTATTAATAGGTTTTTGAACGCCATTTATACCTATACTTAAACCAATTTAACACTGTCGGCGTTTTCAACCTAACCTCACAATCAATTGCAAAGATTGCAAATCTGCAAATTATTACGTATATACACCTAACACAAACTTTCAACGCACTCCCAAACCAAATGTGAAAGTGAAATGCGCGGCGCGCGGGTTTTCCAAGGTTCCAAACACAAATAACCAACAAGAGGAGATCGACAATCACATCGGTAATGTTCGGACCAGAAAAAACTGCATTTCGATGCTGAACAGCCGTTTCGTTGGATATCTTATTGGATATCTTAATCACCGTTATACGAGAACTGCATAATTGTAAGTAGGTAATCTATTTTGTTGGTACTGAATAGTGTTAAATGGGTACCTAATTAGGACTAGTAGGTGCTGAATTGAAACAATTCAATGAGGCCTATAACGAAATGAATGTATTAACAGCAATTAGATTTCCAGTTAACTATAACATTTTATCGAATAACTGTTATAAAAATGTTTCAACAAAGTCAACATACTTGTGATAATTAGGCACATGCTAGTAATCACTTGAATTGTTTTAACCACTATTTGATTTTTTGTACCAGTTATTAAGGGCATCTTAAGAAAGAAATCTAATTAGGGCATTTTGCTCAGTGTATGTTTACATTCTTCTGACTTCATCGATATGCCTATTTTAGAACCTCAATTTTTAAGCAAATACACTACCAGCCAATTAAGTAAATTGAAACCAAACAAATTAATTAGGTAAATAGCTTTTTCGTTAAAATTATTATGTAATATAGCTGACAAAATAAGCACATATGTATTCATACTAAATTTAATATTCATTTAAATCAATAACTGGTGGTGTCTGTATGTATGTTTGAAAAGCAAGATGTGATTATGCCAATCAAAATTTGAATTGAAAAGAAACGTTATAATAATGCAGGTTGCAACCAGGATTGGTTGAAATACCTACTATTGTCGAGAGTGTTTCATTCCATTCAATAAAGAACAAATATTCGAATTTCCGAGAATCGACGCCTCTCACACGCCAATATTTTGAAGTTGTTCATCTCTTTTTTAATTTTTAATAAAAAGTCGGAATCGAACTAAATGTTACTACTGTAAACTGAAGACAAAACACGTTTATTAAACTAAACGATAGATATGTTAACCAGTTGAAAATCAACCCCATAAAGTAGCAGTGGAAAATCTGCGGAAATTTAAAAAATTATTCTGTCTACTAGTTTGTTGGCCATTACTTTTTTTGGAGCAGTGCTTGTGTCGAAAACATTGTAGATGTTTGGCCTATTGTACTCTACACCCATATTCCATATTTCGTGCACCCACCCAGTTTTCTCCGTACCTACGATCGAGTTAACCATATAGGTACATTAAATTTTTGCTGTATGTTTTAGATGACACATTGGTCCCTTCGAAAATTGTTTGTTTCAGTAAGTTAAGTAGCAGTTGTGATCCCCGTTATAAACCTCATTTGTTGCAAGATCATTAGCCGGAGCATGACCTATAGATCTCCTGTAATGTGTCTTAGCCAATTGACTTTTGTGCCCTTTTTTCTATTTGTACTCGGACATCTTTTTTTGAGGT
Organism: Galerucella tenella; assembly: GCA_910591685.1. NCBI lineage: Eukaryota > Metazoa > Arthropoda > Insecta > Coleoptera > Chrysomelidae > Galerucella > Galerucella tenella. The sequence continues at coordinate 2,931 of CAJUYH010011848.1, read as the reverse complement.
TCCAAGGACTGGTTCTGGTCCCACATATATTGTTGCTGAATCTCTTCTGGCGATTTCTTCAATTTGTTTGGGGTTTGCTAATTCATTAAGCTTATTCTCGCATTCTTCTACCAGTCTGAATATCTTGCGACTATTCAAAGTAGCGAAGACTGCATGGGAGACAGTTATGTTTATCATGTGATCGTGATAACTGTACTTGTCCATTCTGGCACATTGTAGAATAGCATAAATCTCCGCCTGATATACAAAACTATATTTTCCTAGTGGAAAGGAACATACTGTGCTGCTTATTTACACTTACCCAGTTCCTTTCCTAAATTTTTTGGTCCTAGTTTATCCCGAATCTTCCTCTTCATCTTCTCGTCGAGATTCCAATCTGGGGTTATTATCTCAGCTCACAGGTTAATTTTCTTCAATAGATGCTTTTTTGGGATTAAGGCAAATTTCCCTCGAAATTTCCAAACCATAACAACTGAAGTAAACCATGATTAATACAACTGTATCTGAGAAAAGCGAAGAGCTTCAATTAAATTATTGATAGCTATAAGAAATTTTACTTATCTTGGTAGATATTCTTTATTATAAAGATGCTGCTTTGAAAGTTCTGTAAAAAGTTCATCAAAAAATTGTACATTTTTCAATTATTTACAACTTCTACATAAGTTTTTTGACTAAATAAAATCGTGAAAATGCATTTCTCACCTCCTTCCAACCCAAGTTTATGCCTTCTCCCTCTCTTTACAATCTCGTCCAGCTTGTTATAAATTATTCTATAGTTTTTCCTGGCTTATAATAGTATTTTATGCAACGATCATGTAATGATAGCCATTAAGACACGAGCATGTTGTAGGATACAAAACGAGCCGCAGGCGAGTTTCGTATATATTATGCGAGTGTATTAATGGCCATTACATGAAAGTTGCATACAATATTTTTTCTACTCCGATTAATAAGAATTATTTAATTCATAATTATTATTTATTATAAAAAACAAGAACAATGAAAGGAACTTCGTTATCACTCATTATTTTAACACAATTTAATTATTTAGTTTAATTAATTTTAAATATAGTTACTTTTGAAAATCAAAATTATTTGACAGCTGTCAAATTAAGTGTCTACTACTACTACTACTACAGAATGTGCAGGCGAGCCTTGACCTAGCCAAACTAAAGTCACGGTTCCGGCACTGAGGCCACTGGCGGGCCCATTGTGCCATTCCTGCTACCTAGTCATCCATGAAGCCGAGCCCTTCAATAAAGGCCACAACCTTTTTCAGTGGATGCCTGCTTGTGTCCCCAGGAGCCATGACAGTGACTCCGAAGATTCGCCTGCGTAATACAGCCCACTGTGGAATCCTACTCCTTGGTAGTTCAATAGCTGCCCCAGCGTGTCCATCAGTCCATCCCTTCAGTAGGAGTTTGGATTGTCTAGGACCCTGCAGAGCATTCCAATGAGCGAGGTGCTGGTTCCTCAGCCACTTCCTCGTCTCCTTGCGTATCGTTTGTTTTGTTAGGCTGAGGGTCGGGCCCGGGCCGCAGGCAGGAGCTGCCGCCCCTTCCGCAGCCAGTGCATCCGCCATTTCGTTGCCTTCAAAACCAGAGTGGGCCGGAATCCATTCTAGCCGCACTGCGTTCTGACTTGCAAGATCAGCAAGTCGTTCTCGACATTCGTCAGCAAGTCCTGAGTTGATGGTATATCCACTCAGGGCTTTAATTGCTGCCTGACTGTCGGTGTATATGGTTATGCGTCGATCCACATAACCTCTGTCTAGGTTTATCTGCGCACATTCCAAGATAGCGTATATCTCTCAGATACACCATCACCCAATGGTATACAGATTTGTGTCTTTGGGTTCCTAGAGTAAATTCCAGCCCCTGCTCTATCACCAGAGCATGAGCCATCTGTGAACCAGACAGTCCCATGAGGCTATGTATTCGTCTCTTTATCCCAGGATTCTCTGTCCCGGATCATAGCCCTGTATGGGGTTGCGAAGTAGTACTTGCGCAAGCATTCGTCAGACGCTCGAGCCCGAACTGGAATATCTTCCAGGAGCCGGATCCTCTTGATGTGTCTGCACTCTTCCCCTCTTCGCACGTATCCCAGACGCTTCATGCGCAGGAAAGCACTCCCCGCCTCAACCTCGATCACATGGTGAAGAGGCCGAAGACCAAGGATCACTTCCATCGCAGCAGTTGGTGTAGTCTTCATGCAGCCAGTTGCACCCAAACTGACCACCCTTTGCGATCTAGCCGTGACCAAGGTTACCCTCGGCCACCAGACCAGAGCCGCATATGTGAGCATAGGCAGCATAATAACTCTATAGAACCATATGATCGTTTTGGGGGTCAGTCCCCATCTCGGACCAATGGCTCTCCTACAGGCCCAATACGTGTTTGTCATCTTGCTTAGGCGACTATCAAGATGAGTCTTCCATGTCAGTGATTTATCAAGGATCACTCCTAGATACTTCACCTGTTCAACCACCGGCAGTGGTACTCCATCAAGACTTAGACCCTCCGGTCTTATACCTCTCTTTTTGGTGAAAGCAACTATCTCAGCCTTGGCAGGATTAACTGCAAGTCCGTGTTCGTTACACTACCCATGTACCCTATTCAGAGCCCTTTGCATGAGGTCCCTGAGAACGGTAATATGCCTTCCAACAACAATGACAACGATATCATCGGCATACCCAATCGTTAGAAAGCCCTCACCGTTTAAAAGGGTTATTAGCTCGTCAATGACTAGGTTCCACAATGTGGGCGAAAGAACTCCCCCTTGCGGACATCCCCTAGCGACGATTATTTTTGCCACATGGTCTTTCCATGTGGCCTCTACTGTACGGTTGCACAACATGGCCCCAAGCCAGTGAGTGATCACTGACTCTATTCCATGATTTGCCGCAGCCCTACACATGGATCCTACAGGGGT
>CAJUYH010011847.1:0-10631 GCA_910591685.1 Galerucella tenella | reverse complement strand
GTAAAATTGCTACATTTCCATATTTTGAGAACTTTGAGGAGTATACTGGACACTCCTTTAGAATAACGTCGGTCAGTTTATTAGCAAATACTTAGATCTCAAGACACATGGCAGATGGAAGTCTGCAACCATTGCGGAATGATATGCAGCGGAGAGCGTCAACAGTGAAAAGGAAGTTGCAAATAAAATTTTATAAAATATAACGAAGCCAGAAGTCTCTTGCAGTACTTCAAAAGTAACAGAAAACTCACAAGGAGTGAATTTTTGAAGTGAAACTGCTCAGACGGCCAATGCGACATAAAATTGTCCATATCTCTTTAAAAGAGGACTTTTTCCCTTTAAAAAGTTAGTTGTTGCAATTTTTGAAAATTCCATGACTCCATTTGGAGGAGAAAAAAACATTTTATACAAAAACAGACTGTGGCAGTCAATTCCTCGTCCCAAAAAACCACTCTAGACGAATTTTGAGCATTTTTTATGTCAAAAATATTGAAGCAATGTGTAGGTATGTAAATATTTCATGTGAATTGCTTCCTTTTAACTTCCTCATTGCTCGGAATGATGGACTCCAAATACACTGGGATATGTAAAATTTCCCGCTGTATCTATTGCCGAATACTAGAACGTTCTATCTTTCCAATTAGCCGAGTTATGAGTATTTTTAGTTTTAAGAAGCGGATTTTCCAAAATTTCATGACTCCATATGGAGAAGAAAAAATACTTTTATACAAAAACAGACTGTGGCAGTCAATTTCTCGACCCAAAATGCCCCTCTAGACAAATTTTGAGCATTTTTTATGTCGAAAACATTTTTTTTGTCGAAAATCTTGAAGCAATGTGTGGGTATGTAAATATTTCATGTAAATTGCTCAAAATACACTGTGATATGTAAAATTTCCTGCTGCATCGATTGCCGAAGACTAGAACGTTCTATCTTTCCAATTAGCCGAGTTATGAGTATTTTAATTTTGAAAAGTATATTTTCGAAAACTTCGTGACTCCATTTGGAGGACGAAAAATAGAAAGTTGATTGTCGCATTTATAACTGAAAAAAATTATATTAAACTAAAAATTACCACATCAACTATTTAACTTAGTCTGTTCCTGTGTTCACAAATGTACAAATGTAGTGTAGACTTGTATATGACGCCAAAAGGTGAACAATAATTATGGTGTTTGAAAATGATTAAAATTTCACTAACTTACATTTCCAATTCCCGACTTTATAGCCCTATATAGTTGGTTAACGAAGGTAGTGAGAAATTTTTTTTATATGAAGTACAATAATTATTTTCAGTCCCAAGTTTTTTGTACAAAGTCTGGAATACCCTGTATATATCGTGTCTCCAATATGCTACATATGAACCTCTGACGAATATTCGGTCTTTTTTCTTGGTAAGCTTTTTTTCACTAAAACTATTCGACCCTCCATTGACGTCTTTAAGCAATCCCTCTTTTTTCATCCTATAATCTCTTCTTAAAGAAATATCCAATGCATTAGAAACACGCTAAAATGTTTGCGGAGTTTAATAAGAATGTTCTCGATATATTTCCGTTGATGACATACTGCTGGTAAAAGCGCTATTAAATAATATCATAATGTGAATTTACTGTTTCGACCCTTACTTTGTGGAATCTACTCTAAATTGATAATTATTTCGATATGTAAAATATCATCGCCACTCTGTCATTCTGACGATGATATTGCCTTGCAATAATTCTGCGCAATTTCTTGTAAATTGTGTTGCTCCATATCAAGCGGCTTTGAATAATGATTCAGCCACGTCCACACCGAAAACAACACATGGGAACATTATGTTTATGTTTCTTGTTCCTAGAACTTCTTTCTGAATGTTGCCAAAAGTTTATTTAAGTTTCTCGTTGTTTACTGTTGCAGCAACGTTCCTATAAGCTGCTTGTTTCCATATTTAGCGGCAAAGATCAAAGGAAACATTATATATAGAAACATTGGTAAACATTTTTTGTTTCTCAACGGTATTTTTATCAGTGTGGACATGTTGTTGCTTGTTCCTCATGGCAAGAAATCGAAGTTTTAATAGGAGGCGTTCCAATGGAGATATAGCAGCTCTATATTTCGTATCTCCTTTTTGAATTAAGGGTGAAATTTTGCACAGTAACCATTCCAAACCAGTACTACTCATACGACAAAATTTTTTTACATATCCATTTCCAATACATTCCGATATTATATCATCTTTCTTTAAAGAACTTAGAAGACGTATGACGCCATGTGAATTTCTGTCTAAAAGACTTGGTCTAGTCCAACATTTACGGACTTGTTTTTTCTGTTTTTGTAAAATAATCACAATTCCACCTGTTGCTGCCTGTGAATCTTCGTCGCAGCACATTGTTTAGAAACTAGGATCACACACTGCACTGGTGTAGACACAACGTTTCCTGTTGCAGCAACACAACTAAACATTCTCAAGAATGAGTTACTTTGGTGTAGACAGAATGTTTACGGAGCTTTTGCTGTTGTTTCTGTTTCCATAAAAAGGTTGCGGCAACCAGCAATAAAATGTTCCTCTGTGTTTCTTTGGTGTGGACATGGCTAAAAGTCTAGCACTTGTTTCGTAGCATTGCTGAAAGGATGTATAAATGAATTTTGCTTTGGACAGTATTCTTTACCGTGAGAGTGAAGCTTTCCGGGAGAACATATTATATTTTGCATTGTCACTGCAGTTAATTCGGCTCTAGAAGCTTAGGACGTTCACTGTGGTCTATGGTAGGATTAATTTGAAATTAAATCTTATTTTACAAAACAAATTGAAAATAATCGTAGAGATTCACTTCCAGTAAATATGTTTTGAAAAATTGCTACATGGACATAACTATTGACTGTTGAAATATGAGTACCCCAAAGCGTATTTTCCCGTTTTCTAATCAACAACAAATCTTCCAATAAGGTTTCAATTATCCAACAATAATAACCTTAAGCGAGCAATAAGTAGAATCAATAAACCCTATAAATGTCAACATAACCGGAATGTTCCCAAGCTCCCAAATAAAATAAGAAATCCGACCGAATTGTTGTCTTCAACAACCACATATCGCACCTTTTGAGAAACACCGATATAAATGCAAATTTATTAATTGTTCAGGTTTTTCAGAATTATTTTGTATCTCTTACACCTTAAGTTCCTTTTCCTTTTAGTTTTACTGTTACTTGTACTCATATTCGTTCTTTTTTTCTTACTGTTACTGTTACTGCCACTCTTACTCTGACTCATACTCGTACCTGTATTCCTACTTTTACTCTTACTCTACTCGTACTCGTCCACTTTATCTGATCACTCTTTCTTCTTTTATCCCATTTTTATTTTTTCTGTTTTCTCCTTCATCTTACTCTTCTTTTTCTACTTTTCTCTCTTTCTTATTTTCCTCATTATCTTCCCTTTTCTCTCCCTATTTATCTCCCTCTGCCTCTGCTTCTACCCTTACCTCTTCCGCTTTTTCTTTCTCCTCCTCTGCATCTTCATCTATCTCTTTCTACATACATAATTAGTAGAATTCTGATGTCGATCTAGAGGCGAAGTAACAGTCTAAAATATATCATGAATAATCTGAACTGGAAGTCACCAGAGGCTAACGGACAAAACCAAAAACCTTCAATAAAATATTGCTAGAAAGTGGATGAAATTGAACATAGTATTGTCTTTGCGTCTTCTCTCAAGCCTGATACAACAGCGGATTTTAGAGATTGAAAAGGAATAAATTGATTACAGGCCAGCTGGAAGATTTGGTTACAGCTATAATTGAGCGATAAAAAATTTTCGTGGGAGATAAAGTGTTTGAAATGAGGATATTGCTTAGGGACTGGGAGTGGTTAACTTTAAAGTAATTGCACAAGTGCATCAAAATTACCGATAATTTTGCATAACAGCGTGCTGTCTAAAAACTGCTTGAGTTCATTTTCATATTTTGGAGAAAGAGCCCGACACCGATTTCTGGTTATTTTGATGTACGAGTGTAATTCGGGGGAATATTTCCCGAATACAAATATTGGTTTGAATATTAAATTTCTATTTCTTTTTTTAATACAAAATATCCATTTTTAAACATGCTGTTAGGTACAAACAAAATGAAAAGACCCAAAAATACGATTTTTTCATAACTATTTTTAATAGAAAGAACGGAAATATATAATAAAACGATTTTTTAAAAAGTAAACCTAAACTAAAAGCTGCAGGAATTGCAATGAAATACACAATTGTAATAACTCATTGTGTTAGATTAGACAATGCAGATACCGGTACATTAACGGCAGAAGATGTTTGAAAGTGCTGTGGTACATCATTACCACGCATTTTTGTCTGTTGTGTTTGGTGTTCTTTGGTTCGCTTTCCATCACTTTATTTTCTATAATTCCCAACGAATCACATCCGAAACGAGACATTTTTAAAAATATTTTTTGATTTTACTTGTCAAACTGATTTTATTTTTAATTATCATGGATTCACAATGGGATTACCGTGAATACGTGAACAATGCAATTATTGCAGTGTTCTTTCTGTTTCTACAGTGCAGTTACCGCTGTAATCAATCGATAATTGCACTCCTCTCCTGGGATTTTTTACACACGTGGGAAATATTCAATGAAACGTAAAAAATGCTTCACAAAGGTTGTGATTAATGATATCATCTTGTAAAACCTCAATTTTCTCGAAAAAAGTAGTATTTTATTTTATCTCTTGTAAGAGTTATCCAAAATACATTAAACCTCGAGACAGAGCGAGACACTTGACGTACATTTGGCAAATTTGTGGTTATTTACTTTCTATTCAGTTTTTTTCTGTCATTTTTTCTGTCATGCATACATCGGTAGAATGTAATTATTCTCACTTTTCTTGCCACTAGTGAATTTTTGTTCATAACACGAAATAATTGAATTGAAACAAAAAAAATAAATTCTCCAGTGATCGAGTTAACTGTATAAACCCTCACTTCGTGGAATCTACTCATCATATGGTTTTAAATGAAACTAACTTGCAATTTACACATTTTTACAAATATATTGTGGAGTCATTTAGAAGCAGTTAGTTTCATTTAAAACCAGTGATCATTTTTAAATTGTTTACCCTTTTTCTATTTTCACAGTAAAATGCTGGCGGGTTTATGTTGCGGTATTTTTCAACACTTCGCCCATATGGTGAAAGAATTACAAGGATTATATCAGGCTAATTCCACCCTGAAATTATTCGGGGATTATCAACACTAAATCGTTTTTGCAGACAGATAAAATGTATAAATCAACCGATAAGTAAAAAATATAGTGATTCGTAACCGAAGGTATTTGTGAAACAGATTGTTAGATGATTTAATATTTACAGGAAATGTAAATGTGGGTGGATACGAGGTTTTTTATGATCACGCGTTTCTGTAGTCTGTATACTGTCCTAGATTAATAAATTGCAGGACCCGTAAAACAAGATGTGAGTGTGAGAGAAGGAGAAAACAAGAGAGTCTATTTGCCGCAGATTATTAATTAAATTTTTTCAATTATGCGGTCTAAACAAAAATTATTTTTTCTCAATGTTAATAGTTAGACCAAACAATAGCTACATTTTGATGACAAAAATTCTAGTAGAGAACGAACTGTGCCATCTAGTAACAGACATACAGATTGCGAAAAAGCTTATCGAACCGTGCTGATTACACAAGTACGACAAGGAAAATATGAGAAAAACAGCTTGAAAGAGAGAGAAAGAATAATTGTGCGCGCGCATCGAGGCGTGTACTTAGTTCGAGGCGAGGATTAATTTGTACAAATGATATTTTTGTCTCGTTATCGTTGACTTTTTTTCGAAGTTATGCACAAAAAGTAAAACTAAACACTTTCATCCGGCAACATTGTCCTTTAGAGAGATAATTCACTAGTTGGTGGTATTCAGTATGTTCCCAGCATGGAAGGAGTGAGGGTGTTGAAGAAATAAGAAAATACAATAGTTATTAAGTCAACTGTACATCTTAAAATTCATTTTTGTCAACTTGATCGTTTCTGATTAAGTTGACAATTAATTTCTAGCTACAATAGGCTATTATTTTAGCCATTGTAACTTGAAAATAAAACAGTATTTCTTGAGAGAACCATAATTTAAAACTAAAAATCCCTTCCATTGATAAATTGAATTGAAAAAATAAAATAAGTAGCTACACCTATTCTAAACATAAAATATAAACTTATTGGAAAAATTAAAATAAAAATCCATTCTGAAGGTTAACATAATTTTAATGAATCAAGTGCTCAAATAAATCAACCCAATGGGGCAATCAACATTCGGCCAGCCTATGGAACTAAGTACACGCCTCGATGCGCGCGCACAATTATTCTTTCTCTCTCTTTCAAGCTGTTTTCTCATATTTTTCTTGTCGTACTTGTGTAATCAGCACGGTTCGATAAGCTTTTTCGCAACCTGTAGATCTGAATGCATTATAGATAGTCCAATTTTAAATCTAAAAACGTTTTGGGAAAAATATAGACAAAGAGCAACAAAACGTATATCTTCGATTTGTGATCAAATGCTGCGAAGAAGGTCAAAAATGCTCGAGAATACGGCCAAAAGTGACAGAGCATTGCTGCGCGGCGTATGCACTCTTTGCATTTGATTGGAAGAATAGAATAGGATGAATGTTTGAGGGTAATTGGTAGTGATTTTATTGAGTATTTATAGTGAGCATAAATCGAATGGTTGTGAGTATTTCTTGCAATTGTAGATTGGGGATTAAATTATGCCCAATGTTGATAAATGCAAAGGAGCAAACTATTTAAAAGACAACAACAGAAGCCAAATGCCCAATGCTGCCTATCGAAGGCTTCTAGTGGAACTCAAAGAAGATGTGTTCCATAAAAAAGTGAATTATAACTGTTCATTGTTAACCTGTAGCGCTCTGTGTCATAAAGCTCTATCACTAGCGCCTACCTCGATTGATTGATTGATTCGGTACCACCATCAGTCAATGGCTTCAAGACCCCTTCAGGCTTTTTGTGATTGTACCGTTTATGTGAAGAGACCAAGAGTCCTTATCAGGCTTAACAGTCTTATTAACTAGGTCCTAGGAGAAATTTTCACTTAGATGCTCTGGTGCTAGGAAAGCACTTGAAGAAGCACAACACAACACAAGTTTGCTTTGCTCCAGTACGTGCTTAGTTTGAACCCACCGAGATTCACAACTACGTGGAGTAGTGATGTAAAAAAAGTACCTACCCTATTTGTCCAATACCGAAAGTAACGATTCCCTGTTGTTAGAAATACTCGTTACCCGTTACCCGTCTTACTCATCTTATAAAAAAAGATACTGAACGTCAACCTACTGGTACTACTGACGACACTGAAAATGAAACCGTTCCTGAAACAAAAAATGAAAATGAAAATACCAAGGACCCATCGGACAATACAGAAAATTACGATATGATTTGGCAGGATTTTGATACATGTGTAAAAAATTCTTTGCATGTGACAAGCCCAACAGCAGTCGCCATCGCTGAAATCAAAATGTTTTCAGAAGAGCCGAACCTTGAAAGAAAAAGGATCCCCTCGTTTGGTGGTGCGAGAGGCAAAGAGTGTATCCCTGGTTATCTAAATTAGCCAAAAAGTATTTAGTTTGTGCCACTTCTGTTCCGTGTGAACGCATATTTTCTAAAGCCGGTCAAATAGTAACGGAACGCAGAAACCGATTAAAATCAAAAAATGTGGAAAAGCTCATATTTTTGAATTGTAATAATGATTTATAAAAATAAGCATTTTGTCTTAAGTTAATTATTATTTTTAATTTCCTCTTTAGTTTTTTGTTTGTCGATTACATTTTATTTTATATTTTTTTTTGTTTTGTGAAAATAAAGGAGTTTTGTTGAATAAAATCCCAGTTATCGAGTTATCCCAGTGTTCTCTGATTATTTTTTTTTAATACTAATAAGTACCGAAATAAGTCTAATATGATTCTTTTATACAATGAATAAAAAATAAAAATAGTAACTAATATTGGAATATTGTACCGTTACTGAAAACTAAAAGTACCGAAAGTAACGAGTATAAAGTACCGGGTATTGATATTAAAAGTAACGAATCGGTACAAGTATTCAAAAGTAACGAAAGTTTACATCTCTAGTGGAGCAGTGTATTGGATAGTGAAATTCCGTTTTTTATCGTTGAATATTATCAAAGGTGTCGAGAGAAAAGATTGAATTTCAATTCACACAATTAACAATTTATCAAAAATACTTTTTTGAAACTAAAACATTATTGGAGTTTTTGAAGTGGAATGAATGCTGCAAATACCGATGATTATTTTATTGAAAAGAACAATTTAATTTGTAACTAAATCCCGTGCTCTAAGCGTTCGCGTGTGCAGAATGCTGAAAAACAAAGGATTATTGGATAACGATTCCTAAATACTGCAATCGAATATCTATGTGCGATGTTCGATTATCCCTGAATAAACAAGTTTACAAACCCAGAGCACATCTATAATAAGTGGGATTTGATTTGTTACCCATCAAAGGTGTAGGTGGGATGAATATAAATTTCACAAGAAATATTTTCAATAAAAATTATATTCCAATGTCGCACAGTTTCCCTCAATTTAGGCTTTGTAGGTATTTTTTAGAAAGAGATCGAATTCATACGGAAAATTGATAAAACCTAGCCTCAAAATCGTCTATCTAAGCAGTTTGTTTCTTCACCGCGGCCACTGCAAATCTAATAGACCATTACAGAATTACGTAACTGGATTAGTGAATCACAACTTAAAACTACGTGTGTGTTCTCAACAAGGTTAGGCTGTGATGCCTTCTGGTCAATATAATAAGTTAACAAAAATATTTAAATAAAAGACATAAATTCCCTTGAAGCTAATTTCAATAAATCATAAGAAAGTTGAATCGTTACATAAATAGAAGTAGGAAGGTCGCACATACGAAGTCAAGTTCAGAGCGTGAAATAAACATAAATAGTATTATTCATATTTACTTATGATGAACTTGACTTGACATCAGTTGAGAGGCCGATCCACGTCGAATAGCACCCCGTAACAACCACATTACAAGGCTAAACTCAAACGGACCACAGCGACGTGTCACGACAACTTCATAATTGTGGTTGTGGATAAACTTAGACGGACCACAGCGAAGCGACTAGTTTGTGTTTTTGTTGTCGTCATCTGTCTTTGAAGACGACTTCAATTAACGACAATGGTGTTCGGTAGTGTTCATCAGTTTCAGTATGGAGAAACGAGGATAGATAGGTAGATAGATAGATAGATAGTTTATTTAGCAATAATGCTATTACAAACAAAATATCTTCAAAAAAAGTGACATATTAAATAATTCTACACTATGTACTGATTACATGTCAAATGATTGGATATAATATAATTACAAATAATTCATTTTTATATAATTAAAAGCTTCTCTTATGAAAGTGTCAAGGGTGATACACGATTTTATAGAAATTGGCAAATTTTTATACAACAATAAACCTTTGCAAAATAGAGAATTTTGTGTTGAACTAGTTCTTGTAGTCGGTATATATATGTTACTAGATGTTCTAGTGTTGTGAGTATGTATTTCTCTAACAAAACTAATTTTGTTGGACATATATTTTGGTAACATATTATGAATTATTTTAAAAATAAAAATTACGTTCTGTAAAACCATTCGCTGATTAACACTCATAAATCCTATACGGTCAAGCATATCTTTAATACCAGTGTACCTATTTACTCTTAAAATAACCCTCATTGCTTTATTTTGTAAAATCTGTAATTTAGACTTCTCAGACTGGCTCAAATAATATAAAATTGTTGGACAATACTCAAAATGTGGTGCAATTATGGTTATATATAATGTTACTCTTGTCATTATAGATAGATTTGAACTTATTCTCCTGAAATAATTGATTTTTTTACTAATTTTCTTATGAACATACTGACCATGTTTTTTAAAATTCAAATCCTTATCGATAATAACACCTCAGTATTTACATTCAGTAACAAGTTATAAGGACTGACCGAACAACTTAATATCGCATGCAACATTACGTTGATTGCTGTTAACAACATCACTACTGTTTTATTTTTGTTTACATACAAATCATTATCAATAAGCCACAATTCCAACAATTTAATAATATTTTGCATTTTATTCATTGTCTGTTCCACATTTTCACCCTGTACTGAAATTGTAGTGTCATCAGCAAATAAATTTAAAACTAATGGAATATCACAGAAGTTAACAATATCATTGATATATAAAATGAAAAGAAGAGGCCCCAATACTGTTCCTTGAGGAACTCCATACTTCACAAGAAGTTCACTGGACTGAAAATTATTCACTTTTACTCGTTGGTAACGATTTTTCAAGTAACTGCTTAACCATTCTTGTGCATTTCCAAGTATACCATATTTTTTTTAGTTTTTTGATTAACAAGTCCCTGTTTATTGTCTCAAACGCTCTTTTAAAATCAAGAAAAAAAACAGTACAAATGACTTTTTTTGAATCTATAGATTCCTTCCACTTTGAGACAACCAATTGTGATGCAGACTCACAACAATGTTTCTCTCTAAAACCAGACTGATTTTCAATTAAAATACTGTTTTTGTTAATATGTTCTAGA
>CAJUYH010011846.1:0-10632 GCA_910591685.1 Galerucella tenella | reverse complement strand
GTAACAAAACAGGCAGACATGCCTAGGTGAAATGCTCAATTAGGTGTCTTTATGTATGTTTAAGTATAACTACAAATATCACTTTATTATCAATATGTACTTTACTATGGAAATAATAAAAAAAAACTTGAAAAAAAAAACTTGATTCAATAATACACCATGAAACACAACATTGTGTGCTTAAAAATAAACAAATCAAATACAAATGATAATGATACTGTTGTGAGTATTGTGAGCAAGAGAAATGATGAAGAAACTTCTGAAAATAATAATGAATTCAATAGGATATACGCGTTTATAATTTGGTATCATTTCACAAAAATTTCATGTATATTTTCTTTAAAAAAAGGAATAACATATTTTCGCTTTGATATTATTTTTCTTTCTATTCAGTGAATATCGTATTCCCACACCATCATGTGTATATACAAAATAAGGACAGGCTTCACCGCCTTTAATCAGTGGATGCTTACCAAACTGAGATATAAATATAATAAAAAGTGTTCAGCTCGTTAAAATATGTTTGTAGTTCTGTAAAAAGTGATTTGTGTAGTGCCTACTCTAATATTTCCGAAGAAAGTAAAGTAAGTGTTGACATACAAAAACTTATGGTGACTAATTAAAGATATATCAAGAAGAGAGGGAAAACAGGAAACATGTTGGAAGTAATAAATGAGTGGAACCTACAGTTTTCAAAAAAGAAAATTGTTATTAAAATAGCAGGAAGTGTAAGAATTTCAAGAATGAAATAAAGTAAGTGTTGGAACAGTAAAGAATTATTGTTTTGATATTAACTAGAATCATGTTCTATAACGATACACTGACATTTCTTTGGAAAACATTTATTACAATAGATCGTTAGTTACGAACAAACACCAGTAACCAAAATATAATGATCCATGTCGGCAGTCGTTTTGTCGAATGCTTTGTCAGACAGGATCGAGGAAAAAAAGTAGGGAGCGAAAGTGAATACTCAAAAAGTTGATTGTGACATAATTACATTGTTGTTGAATGCTTTGTATGAAATGCTTTGTATAAGTCCCAAATTATGCTTCACATATTTTTCAGACGAAAATGAAATAAAACCCGGGCCTGATATTCGGATGAGGAAAAAGCCAAAACCGGAACACACAGTCATTATTGTATTCTATTTCCATGTATACCAATTTCAGGATTCCATTCTTTGTGTCCCAAAAGCTTTTTTTTATATGAGCGACTGGGATATAGAGTAGCATGATTTGTTTGAAAAGTTCCCCATATTATTAACAGAGTTTCGGAAAATCTTTAGTCGATTTCGACGATAAATGCAAGAATTTGAAACAAAAATTTTTTTAATTGAATGAAACACGTGGAATGATTAGACATAAATATAGCCGCATGAAAATTCACTCTTTAATTAAAAACTGTAATCTTCTTTCAAGCCTTACTGAATAAAACTCCTTATACTTCATACTTTCTATTATCTGTTTTTGTGAGTTTGAATGCAACATTCACTCTTAATTATGTCAAATGCCAATTTAATTTTTGTATACGCTCTTTTATTGATTGTCATCCATTATCGGCCTTCATCTTTCCGATAAACTGAGCTTGTAATTTGTTTTTTTACCATATAATGAAGAAACAACTATACCAGTTCATTAAACCCCCTCCTATCATATATCAAGCTACGGTTCAATTAACCACCCAACTATAAAAATCTTGTAATACTAACTATTTAGAAATAAAAACGTTAACAAAGGAGCATGAGCACTGGCTTCATCTTTATTACCAACATCTTCATTCCTTCATTTATCCGTTTGGGTCGTACTCAACAGCCCAGGCGCTTAAATTTAATATTTGTACGATTTCCCACACTACTTCTCTTTTAGAAGCTTCGTGTCTTCTATATATAGTTTGAATGGAGAGTCCTAGTGATGGTTGTATCATTTCCTCTCCAAAGTATTTCATCCCCTTTTTCACATTTTCTGCTATGTGCTATGTGCCTTCACTAACTTTTCCCATTGTATGTAGATGTTTTTTCAGGGTATAATATTCAGTGGTGTTTCAAAATCTTGGTTAAAAGTTTGGATTTGTGTGGAGGTGATCTTTTGTCAAGCTCTTTTTGAACTGGTATTCTAGTCAGCTTCATTATTTTGCCTAAAGATTTGAGGATAACAAACCACATGACATGTAATGGGCGAGGGGGTCATGTATCCAGGAAACCGCTTTGTAACTAACATTGCTATTCCCCACACTGACGAGACATGGTTTTCACATCAAAATAGAACAAGCATCCGTGCGATTTTGAGGGAGTAGCTGGTTATAAAAAGGTAGGACGTGTCGCGGGACACACGGTAGGAACTTCAGTTCCTTTTAGGCAAAAATTATGTAATACATTTGACGTTATAGATAAATAATTTGCATATGCCTTGGTGGCGAGTAGTAAGCAATCCAGACTCTCACGCGGTCGACCCGGGTTCTATTCCCCGTGAATAAGTTTTTTTTATTGTTAATTTCATTTTTTAATAATTATTCTGCTTGATATTAATAACGACAACAGGTAGACGTTTGAAATATTTAGCAGAATATTCATTATTATATATAATGGTACGGTACCCTTCATGAGGGAGTCCGACTGGCAACATCTACTTATAACAGCATCGTATATTTAAAAAGAGAAACCATAGCATTATACAAATTGGACATTCAAGAACTGTACGTTTACCACAAACAATTTAGTGGAAACAGAAAATTGATTTGTTAAATTTTTAATTTGAAGTTATATTACAGTTTATAGAAATTTTTATTTTCTAGATTTTTTCTTGAGTGGGTCATAGAAGAAATATGCTGTTCGACTCGTATGGATTGTCCATATCGCACTTGAACTTCGTCCTCGTGCGATATGGCCATCATAACCACACTAGTTGCACAAACTACTAATTCTTTCAAAATATGCCCTTTTACATTTAAAAACAACCTGCCAAATGTCAAATAATTTATCCATCCATTTTAAAGTTATCGAATTAAAACATTCAAGTTTTCAAAATTTCAACACCCTGTATTTCGAAAAGTAAATGTGCTAGACCCCTTAATCCTCATATCATTTTGTCCAATTTTACGAGAGGAATCTACATACAAACGTTGTAATTACTCTTAACGTTCGAGATGCTTATACCATTTTTTGCGCGATCGTATTGAAATAAATTACGAATAAAATAATTTAAATTTCTTAGAAATGAACAAAAAAGATCAATCGCGCAAAAAAAATGGAAATAATAGTAAAAATGTATCCGAATAAATTCAAGTAGATCACCACCACTGCGAATACCAGCTTTGCATAGAATTTTAATATAGCATCGGTGGTTCAGTGGTAGAATGCTCGCCTTCCACGCGGGCGGCCCGGGTTCGAATCCCGGCCGGAGCATATGAATCGCTGCTTCGTAAACGAGAGAGAGACTAAGGAGAGAGCACAAGCACGCAAGCAAGGCACATAACAAAGCAACGTAACATAACGTAGCGTAACGTAACGGTCAGATCTTTTGTGTCGCGACCCCTGGTCGCTCAAACCTAACCTGACGTAAAGAACTAAAGTTTCAAAAAGGACTCTAACTTTATGGAATCTACTCATATTACTTTTTGAATGAAACTAAGAGTTTCTAAATAAATTCAATTCAATGGAAAAATATTCAAAATTATTAGATGATTATTTCGATTTGTAGAATATCATCGTCAGAATGACAGAAGTAACATTTGATGTGATGTCTACTTAATGTTAAATATTTTGGCTAGACCAAGAAGTGATTTAATTAATACAGAGTGGCCCAGAAGCCTGGAAACGGCCAATTATCTCTTAAATCGTTAGTCCCAATTGTACAAAGTTTGAAGTAGGTACACCTATTTTAGGATACGAAGATTACATATTTGATATTAACAATGTTGTCAGATTCACCGTTTTTCTTATATTATGAGTAACTTTGGTTTTACAAGTTATTCACCCTGTATTTTCAGTTATTATTGGGATCTCCTAGTCTGAAAGGTCTGAATTACATAAAACATAACTGGCAACTCCTGTTTAAGAGCTGAATTTTTCAAGTAACCCCAATAAAAATGGTCTTTAGGATTGAAATCCGGTAAACGTGGAGGCCATTCAAAAATCCGGTGAACGTGGAGGCCATTCAATTCTATCTCGTCTATGAATCCATCGTCCGGGAAATATCTCATCTAAATAACGCCGAACATTTATACCAAAATGAGATGGATCTCCAGCTTGCTGGAATCATATCTGATTAAAATTGGCAGTAAGAAAGTCTTTCAGTGTAGGTACAATTTCATTCCTAAATAGAAGTTGAATGGCCCAATTAACAAAATTACAGCATTCTACATTTAAACATTTAAATTTCTTCAAATCTACATATAAATTTACATATTTTGCATTTTTTATGTATTTAAGAGCTTCTATTCTGAATAAAATCGAGAGTGTTCCATAATATTTCTGACTGAATATACAGGGTGATGAATTAGAAAAATCGAAGTTACTAATAATATAGAAAAAACGGCCAATCTTTCAACATTGCAAATATTAAATCTGGACTCTACGTATCCCAAAATAGGTGTACCCCACATTTTGTACAAACAGGACTAGCAGTTTACGAGATAATTGGATATTTCCAGACTTTTGGCCACTCTGTATATATAAATAGAAGAAGGTATGATATAACAAATATCAAAGCTCAGGAATTATCAGCCATATGAAGATATACTCGTCCTAACGGACTCGTGATTTTATCAATCGGTTTGTTTTCATATTTTTGCCTCAAATAAACAAGTTTTCGTGGAAAAGAAAAAATTATCGATAAAATGTGAAGCACTCCTGGTATCACCTTTGATAATTCTGCATCCTTATCGATAATACCTTGTTTACATTGAAACGTCAAAACTTTACTTTGAATTTGTCATTATTGACAACTAAAAGTGCTACGAAGTTCATTGAACAATGAACACAAACCGATTCAGTGCCATCACTCAAGAGAATATTGAACAATCAATACATTTAAATACATTTTCGATTGTTGAGAAAAATAATCTTCCCAAAACAACTCGCTCTTCAACTTATGTCACATAATTTTCTATTTTCATTATAGACTATGAGCCCATGGGGAAAAAAGTGTCGCGATTTGAAACAGCAGCAAACCCATTCAGAAAGATAGTTCATAATGCCACCATCGGTTCCAGAAAAGGGCAGTGGAAAACTGAACATTTCATTTTTCACCCCTGAAACCGTGATATGAAACTGTACGCCGCTTGTTACATTTGATAGTGGAATCATGGGAGATCGGTCCAAACTCTATGGCGTTCAAAAACAATCGTTCGGAAAATCTGGGAAAATTTTTAAAAACCCTTATTTTTCACCCCCTGAAACCGTGATACACTGTTTTCCTCATGGGCTCATAGTCTATTACTCCATCCCATTTATTTGAGGCAAAAACATTCAAACAAACCGAATTTAGATAAAATCGGTTTGTTTTCATATGTTTGCCAAATAAACAAGTTTTCGTGGAAAAGAAAAAATTATTGATAAAATTTAAAGCGCTCATGGTAACCTTTGATAATATAGGAAACCAAGGAAAACTATAAATGCAAAAAAAAAATATTTAAAAATTTATATTTAAAAAAAACAACAAAAAGCATAAGTTTCAGGATCTCTTAGGATTAGTACAAGGATGTATACAAAAATACTTGAGCCAAAAATTTATTGTCTATCGTCAATATTGGCAATTTTTAATAATTTCACAAATTTCATAATTTTCAAATTGTTTTTCCGAAAAAGTATCTCCCTTGAGAGTGATACTAGGTAATTATTTCAATTGAAATATACACTCACTTTAAAAAGTTTTGCACCCCCCCTGTATCTTAGCGAAATATGTGTAACCCCCAAAACTCAATAATATCTACTAGGTCACAGAATTTGGCTATTCAGAACGACAGACTGGCCAGCGGCTAGTACTCATGTGTAGACGGCGTGGGTTCACTTACGCGCCAAGCAAGTGAGCAGCACTGCCAGATTATTTAGATGTGAAAGGGCGCCAAGTAGATTTACCGCAAATAAGATGGCATCCCACTCCTAAAAACCTACTTAAAAGGAATGGAATAAAGAAACAAACCAATTTTCCAATTACTTTGTACATATATTGAATCTTTTTGTTTTAATGAATATACAAAATGTAGTGAGTAGTTTGACAATTTGGTAGTAGTTTAGTGATGAGCTAAAGAAATGTTGAAAAATTTCATGGAGACAACGAAAAAAAACTTGTTGAAAACAACCCAACAGGTTCACCAATATTCAAAAAAAAAGGAAGTTAAAACGTTTCAAGATCAAAATTGGAATAAGATAAGATTCTATTACGCTAAGACTTGAAATCTTAACTCTCTGAGTTCGCAAAATGTTGGTGGAAAAAGCCGACTTTCAACATATACCTTAGAACTAAATATAGTTAATCTTATAATATACTCCAACTCTCTATAAACAAATCGTCAAAATATGATAAAGTCAGAATTGAGGAAACTCCCTCGAGTTATACACATAAAAAAAATGTCAAGGCGTGTTGCGTTGGATCCAATGCGTGAGCCGAAATGTATAAAAATATAGTAAAGTACTAAACTACAGCTAAGATTTTCCGAGTCAATTCCAACCGCATATAATATAAAAGTATCATTAAAATTACAAATAGGTTAAAAACTCTCTTAGATCTTGTGATATAAAATAGAACCAATAATTACAGCAGATAAGGTTTACCCAAATCCAAAAGCAGTTCACTAGAATTGAGTCCCATGATACATCCTATAGGGTGAAATTGCAGCTCAAACGTCCAGTAGATCCAATCCATGCATCATTCATATTCCCAGAAACATCCGTAGCTCCAAATTATCCAGTAACTCGGTAGTCCTTCAATCCAGTATTTTTCAAATTCCATATATATAAGGAGAGGAAAAAAATCCCTACGGGGAACAAATTCGAATAAGAATATATACAGTATCAAAATTTCTGAACACCCCCCGTAGTTATAAACTTAACAAAACCAAAAATGAATATCTCGCATATTTAATTGCATCCATTACAAAAACAAAAGTATTTAATAATGATAAAACAAACTGTTTTCGATATGAAAATAATGACATCGGCTAACAAAACTTCGTTCAGTTTCAATCTATGTCCTTAAGTGACCAATAGTTCCCACTAAAAGTGAAATCAAAATTCCCAACGCAATATGCACACCAAAAAAAATTTAATTTTCTACATTCTGTACAGCACACATTTTCGCTGTAGAATGATAATAACCCCCAGGAAAAGAAAATAATAAATAAATAATACTAAAATCATCAGTAATATCCATATAGGATACGCCTCGTAGATCTCGTGGCTTCGTACATTCGTACATAAAATACTAAATGACAATTAGACATATACTTTTCAACTAACACTATATGACAATAAAAACATTTCTTTCTTCACAGCGGCAGCACACAGAAATCTTAGTAATAAACAAGATATTATGTATCCAAAATAGACACAGGCGGAGGAAAAACTTCTACATAATGGTTAATTCACATACTTGAAAACAATACGAATCAATTGCTGGCTTGATTTGACTTTTCGTACCGAACTTCACTGTATTTGCTTCAAAGCAGCCTATATAAATTAATCAATAGATCAAACATATTATATTATGTAATCTATTATTAGTTCAATCGCTACCGTCCGCAAAATGTATACAATAGTTGATAATTATTGTGCATAAGTCTCCTCTTAAAATGGTCAGAGTGCTTGCCAAGTAAACAATTTCTCTCGATGACGAAAGAAAGAAAACCAGTAACCAGATATACTTATTGAATAATAAAAAAATAATATTACTACCCTATTAAATGATATAAACCAAACAAAATTGTCAGCAAATAAACCATTTATGGCATTAATAAAATTTATAGTGTAAGCTCACCTTTTAACTTACACAAAAACAAGCTCCATTGGTATTCGTCAAAAAGGTATGGTCATCAAAATCAGTAGGTAATTTAAAATTACTCCTTTATTAAACTTGCTTGAACCAAAAAATCTATCATGCCAAATCGTTCAAGCCGGATTACAACGCCCTAAGAATAAAATAGAATGACTGTTTTTTCCTTTACAAAGAAAAAATTTTTTGTTTTATTGGAAAAGCAATAGACGCCGTACTCACCAAGTAGTATTACAAAATCCTCCAAAGAGATGTGGACCTAGCCTTCCAAAAACAACGCTTTCCAAGAATCTATATAAAGGCTGGATTATCCACATTAATATGGCCGTAAAAATATATTCCCATTCAATAGGATGTCGCAAAGACACTTTGTATTTTACAGGCCACGAAACTACCATCGAAACGGTCAAAGTCAAAAAGAACGAAATTACTTTGAAATCCTAATTAGACAAAATTTTTGATATTCCTATCCTTGTTACTCCAATGGGTCGTCAAAGAATCTATCTTGCTTCTAATCTCAATACCAGAACCTAATTAACGAGTAATCCCAACCAATTCGCCAACCAAATAAATAATTGAAAACCAATCTCGACAGAACTTGAAGATTTCGCTGGCAAGCTGGATGGAACAAGAAGAACGAGTACTTCTTCTTCATCAAATATACATTAGTTTGTATTAACATAAAATATTTTCCAGTCTCTTATCGAAAATAAAAACTAGATAAGTAATAAAATCATATCTACCAACTAGGTAGGTGAATTTATGGTTCACTAAATATTGTAGTTAGCTGTGACAAATTATACGCGAAGACCATAAGCGTCACATACGGGCAGTTGGGGCAAATTTTAGAAGGAAAATTCTAATGTGAAATAAAAACGTTACATATGTAGAAATAAATACTCTATAAAAGTATTTTGCTGATAAGAAGAACTTGTTTACACTATACCACAAAAAACGTGTTTTGGATCGTGTAAATTCCGATCTGGTAAAAAATGCCTGTTTCTGCTTATCAGTTTATATTGTTAGTTGGTACTAATAAGTTGTATAAACGTTAAAAATGCATAGAAATGAGTTGTCTGCTTTTGATAGGAATCGAATTATTGCTCTGTGGCAAGAAGGGTTGTCTCGTCACCAGGTAGCCAATAGGCTAAATTTTGTGAGATCTACGGTTAGCAGGACCATTAGACGCTATGAAGAGACTGGGGAAGTGAATAGTAGGCCTCGAACTGGCCGACCTACTGTTAGTACTAGACGAGAAGATAGGTATATTGCTCAATTAGCCCGCAGAGAACGATCAGTCACTATGGCGTGCCGTTTTGGTATTTAATAACATCGTTTTGAAAGAGGAAAAAAATATATATCTCTTCTTTCAAACATTTTTATTTCGTAATTATTCTGTTGAAGAATTAAAATTATGTTTTTCATAATAATAATACGGGAATTTCTATTATGAAAAACATAATATAAATTGCCGATTTAAAATTATGAAATACATAATAAGAATTCATGAATTAAAATTATGAAAAACATAATAGAAATTCAATTTCCATTATGTATTGAGGTTGCCTATACTAATCTAATGCAAGTACCTGAAATCGTATAGTAAATGCATTACTGCAGAATAGGCAACCTCAATACATAATGTAAATTGAATTTCTATTATGTTTTCAATAATTTTAATTCTTGAAATTCTATTATGTTTTTCATAATTTTAAATCGGTAATTTCTATTATGTTTTTCATAATGTAAATTCGTGTATTATTATTATGAAAAACATAATGGAAATTCAACAATTAAAATAATTGAAAACATAATGGAAATTGAAGAAAAAAAATTATGAAAAACATAATACAAATCCGTTTTGTGTTATTTATTCAATAATTGAATTTGTATAATGTTTTTCATAATTTTAATTCTTGAATTTCTATTATGCTTTTCATAATTTTAATACTTGAATTTCAATTATGATTCTAATAATAATAATACACGTATTTCAATTATGAAAAACATAATAGAAATTACCGATTTAAAATTATGAAAAACATAATAGAAATTCAAGAATTAAAATTATTGAAAACATAATAGAAATTCAATTTACATTATGTATTGAGGTTGCCTATTCTGCAGTAATGCATTTACTATACGATTTCAGGTACTTGCATTAGATTAGTATAGGCAACCTCAATACATAATGGAAATTGAATTTCTATTATGTTTTTCATAATTTTAATTCATGAATTTTTATTATGTATTTCATAATTTTAAATCGGCAATTTATATTATGTTTTTCATAATGGAAATTCCTGTATTATTATTATGAAAAACATAATTTTAATTCATTAACAGAATAATTAGGGAATAAACATTTTTGAAAGAAGAGATATTTTTGTTTTTGTTTTTAAAACGATGTTATTAAATACCAAAACGGCACGCCATAAGTCACTGTACCATTACTTAGATCTCAATTCCAGAGAACGTTTAATCGCATGATCTCGACCGCAACAATCCGTCGAAGAGTTTTGGCGTCAGGATTGAAGCGCAGAAGGCCTTTAAGGGTGCCTTTGTTAACTGCTCGTCACCGTACCGCTCGATTGCAGTGGGCAAGAGCTCATCAACATTGGTTATTGCCACAATGGAGGAACGT
>CAJUYH010011843.1:0-10633 GCA_910591685.1 Galerucella tenella | reverse complement strand
ATTGTAGAATCGACCTTTGAGCGTGAATTGTAAAAATAATGTTGAACATGTCTCATACATTCTATACAAATAAAAAGCAAAACATATTGAAAAAATTGTCTGTATATTTCAGTTGCAAGCCGGTAACAACTGCAAAATCGATGGCGATATCACAAAAAACTGTGTGGAAAACAAAAAAAGATTGAGACTCTTATTAATGATTTCGAACACTTCCTATTTCAAATAGTTGACGACAAGTGATGCATATAATGTATCAACAGGAATAATTCGTGAGCGGGTCCTAAGAATAAATGCCTGATAGACAATGTATCTAGAGAACCATTATTAACTATATACAAAAAATTGTACAATTTATTAAAAAATATTCCGAAGAAAAAGGTACCAACTTATTAAACCAAAGGTTTTGGATCAGATTTTAGCAAAGGTTAAATGAGCAGAACATGGCAAGATATTGTATCAAATAAGTGCAAGAGAACAGGTGAGGGCAAAAGATATAGATATAATCGTGCATGCAGGAGAGGACGGTTTTTTGAAGATGTAGGCATAATTCAGAAGTAACCGAAAAAACGGCGATTACAAGATAATAATGAAATGGAAAAACTTTAAAAAAAGGTTCTATACCTAAAGAAGCCCATTTAATTATCTTGGATGACACTAGATCATCAATCCCATGTTCAAGTTGGTCTAAAACAAAATTACTAGATTGAACCGAATCTAAAATTATAAACATTCCAGGGAAACTTATGAACTACTAAATATGGGAAATTATAAAAACAAACTTGCGAGAAAGAGAGTATTATTTGGAATGGATATCCAGAATCAATGGGTCGCAAAGTTTCACGTTTATCGCCATATCATTAACAATACAGTGGTCAGAAAGCAAAATCATCTAGGATCCCCAAATGATGTAGTTCGGACTTGGAAATAATTATCAAAACACATTGGAAATATTGTGACAAACTAATTTTGGTGAAATTAAAAATTTGTAGAGGCTTCTGATGTGGATCCACCCCGAGTAACCAACGGTGGCAGTTCATCAGAAGATACTATCATTGTCTAGACTAGAGGTTAGAGAACTGTCGATTTTGCTCACATCCAGCCCCTAAGCATTGGTGAACCAATTACTAAACGCGCCCAATAGCTATTCGCTCTAGCAGACGATGAGATAAGGAGGTAAATGTTATACAATATGATATGCAAATTTTCGCATATTTCACCTCTTCACCAATAATCGGGATTTCCTTTAGTGGAGTTCATATTTAGAAGGGCAGCGTAAGAGAGATACAGCAATGCTTTCTATATGGAAGATTAACAAGCAATTTTGGAGAAAAGTCATGTGAGGTCTGACTCCTATAAAATAGTAATATTGTGGGAGATAATTGTGATAATTGTGTGTTGATGTTTTGAAAATACAAGGTTATTGCAAAAATAATAATTCCATTATTTTTTTTCTGTGAATTTTTGGTTTCATGAATTTTATTAAAAATTAATTATTACGTATCTACAATCCGTGGATATGGAGTAATTTTATCTATAATTTCTTCCAATGACACCAAACTATTTATTCACAATTGCAAACATTAAAAATTAATTCGGTCGCTGAGGGGACGCCAATTTTTTCGTGAAATGAAAAACTGAGCAATCATGGAGTCAATATCATATATTTGAACTAATCATAAGTCAATACTTGAACTATCAATGGACAAGTATATTAAGATACAACAATAAAACATTATCTTCAGGCTATTGTAAATTGACTTACTACGGGTTCAAAATTTTTAGCATAAACGGACCAAGATTTGTTTCAGCCCATGCAGGAAACAAAGGTGGACTTGTTGAAGGTGGTGAAGACAGTTTAATATCGGATTCAAAAGTTGAGATCTTATCATTTTAGAAAACTAATATTAGGGCAGCCCAAACGGGGATTTAGCGTTTCACTTATTCGCGACATGAAACCATATGGGGAGAAGCCTTGCACCATGTAATGTCCACCCACTAAATATGAATTTTTAATATAGGGGCGTGCGTCGAAGGCAGCTGATCAGTGAAAACAATCGTTTCTTAGAAAAACTCAAGCTCGTCAGATTAACACTAGGTAAGTTAATTACATGCAGAAAAGTGAATGTTTCAATACTATTATGATTTGTGAGTAACAAATAAAATGGGCGAGACACAAAGTCACCTCGAAATATTCAAGCGGGATTACATTTTTTCATTCTGAAGGAAATTCCTCAAGGATTAAGGAAAAAGTATAATCTGACAATTTTCACATGGCGATGTAGCTAAAATCATGAATAAAGCGTGAAGAGTACATCTGCTGAGAACTGTGTATTTCCCACTCTGCGCCTGTCTTTCATTCTCGATCTCATTCTCTTGCACTGCCCCATACTACTTTCTGCCGCCATCTCAGCTGTGACAATGAAGTGTTCGTTTGTTTACTGTATTTTGAAAAAGTTTTGTGGATTTAATGCAAAAGTTTCTTAAGCACTACAATAATGATTGATGTCTGGGGACAGTTTTGGACACGTCCGAATCGTGAGTCACTTAAATAGGACATTTTTTACTCAACATATCCCCTGAATAGCTAGCACGCTCACAATAATTTTTTTTCGCCCCCTTTGTAAAGCCACCCCAAACTACCCAACCGTCAGATTTATATCTCTTTGTTATCAGGAAGACTTTGAATGTGTGATGCGCTCGAGTATTTTTATGTGACTATTTTTTTTCATTTTTGAAACTGTACATGCAATTTTTGGGAAGATGACATGAACCTATTATAATATTGATAAACGATAACTTGGAAGGTGAAAGTGATTATGAAAATAGATATTTTATAATTTATGTCTTCTGTACGTTCCTTGTGGTATTACTTATTCTTTTTTCTCTTATTTTTTTTGGGTCGAAGTCAATTGAAAATTTTAATTTTATTATTCTCTTACGACTACTTTTATTAAATATTGATAAATGTTCGCGAAAAATACCTGTGTAAATAAAAGTAGTTAATATAATTCAATAGTTATGATTAACAAATTATCTTAACTATTAGAAATTATTACCCTTGATTTCATTCACGAATATTACTTAAACAGCTTCGCTTCGTAAAGGTGACACTGCTTCTTTAACAAAAGTAGAAAAACGTACAATAGCAAAATAATTGGCAACGTTATTTTGCTATATAAATGTGAATTCCACTATAAATCATATTAAATTACTTGAATTTTGACCATTTTTCGGCAAACGACATTGCACGTTACCAATAAAATCGTAAATGAATATTGAATAGCGGGAACAGCGCGGTTGCAGAATACACGATGATTTTGGGAACCATTGAAGTTACTGCGCGGGAAAAGTAACTAATTTATCTAATTAGCCTCATGTGTTGGTTGATTGACGAGAATGTTGGTGAAAATAAAAAATCTAAATTAATCTCAATCTAATTTAATCAGTTGCAATGTAACGTGTGAAATTAAAAACTACCTTGGGGTGCATCCGATTCAATTTAAGATAAAAAAATATTATAAATTTAATTATAATTAAATGTAATAGAGTAACATTTATTATATAGTTAGGATAGGAACATTTTTTCGAGGGGTGAAATACTGTCACAAATTTGCGAAATCACGGGAAATCGCGCGAAACACGGGAAATCACGCGAAATTACGGGAAATCTTGCGCAATCCCGTGAAATCACGCAAAATCATGCGCCATCATGCACAATAATTAGCAAAATGGTGAAATTTTCCGGTACTAAAGTCAAAGAAATCACGCGAAATCATGGGAAATCTTGCGCAATCCCGTGAAATCACGCAAAATCATGCGCAATCACGCGAAATCTTGCGAAATTACACTATTTGCGAAATACTGTCACAAATTTGCGAAATCACGGGAAATCACGCGAAATAACGGGAAATCGCACGAAACACGGGAAATCACGCGAAATCGAGCGAAATCATGGGAAATCTTGCGTAATCCCGTGAAATCATGCGAAATCTTGCGCAATCATGCACAATAATTAGCAAAATAGTGAAATTTTCCGGTACTAAAGTCAGCGAAATCATGGGAAATCTTGCGCAATCCCGTGAAATCACGCGAAATCATGGGCAATCATGCGAAATCATGCGCAATCACGCGAAATCTTGCGAAATTACATTATTTGCGAAATACTGTCACATTTTTGGCATAGTGGTTCACCCCTCGCATTTTTTTAACAATGATTGAAAAATTACTTACAAATGAAGCATATTCTTTGACTTGATGTTCTAATATATGAGGTGATGATACCCGACCTCTCCAAAAACAATCCTGACAAAGAGTATAATGTGGACATTTCTGACATCTATATCGAAAACCGGTGAAGTTTTCTCTTTGACAGGCATCACATTGTACTGGATGGATAACTAAAATAAGAAATTGCTATAATTTTTTCATTAAAGATGACAGTAAAACGGAGTTTAAGAAATTATCCAACCTGGAACAGATGTTTGATGGAATCATTAAATTGCCTTTATTGGAAACAGGATTTTGTTTTCGAATGTTCAATGTAAAATTAAAAAATTAGCTGGAAATAAGAAAAAAATATTTATATGTGTTCTCTACATAAGAAGATAACAGCTATAGGATAACGCTTAATTTCCTCACCTGCAATGAAAGCTACTTGATCGGAGAATTTGAAACCGAGGGAATTCGTAAAAACAGGAGAATAAGTATTATTTTGAAAATCAGTTTCTTTGCCATTTTTCATTTTAAAAGTAAATACTTTGTACAAAAGAAGTTCTGTATTTATATGCCAAGAGCACACACCAGGCTTCGGTTACTTTTATGGCAATTGTAAATTTTTGATGCGATAATTTGCAAAGTGTCTGGATGCGTTATCAATAGTCCGATTTTAAATTTCCAACAATTTTTGAAATGTATACACTGTGTTACCAAATTGCGTTCATAAAAAATAACAACAGATATGGAAAGATCGTTGAAAAATAAGTTCAAATGCAGTTTTCTTAAATTCGTTCTGGTTTGATAAAAAAATGGATAGTTATGTTTAAAAAAGTCGAACTCCATTTTCATACCACTTTCGGATGATCTTAATGAAATGATAAACATTTGCGTGTCTAAAATATATCAAAATCCGTTCTTTACTAGGACTTTGGCCAAAAACCTTTTTTTTTTAATTTTTCTCTGGAAATTCAGAATTGACCGCAAATATTTCGACATATAATATTCAAAATAGGCGAATACCTACGATCGATTTTTTGCAAAATCAGTCAAAAATAACATATAGTTCACCGGCCCCCTAATGAGAAATTAAAGTTTTCAAGCAGCTCACCACTTTCAACATTAGCCAAACGATGCAATAGGGGTAGCCATACTAAAGCTGGAGGTCCTGGATCGGACATCATAGTATCCAAGAAATCATTAACGGTAATTTTTTCATTCTGAAATAATTAAAATTAATTCACATTTGTATTTTGTTT
The DNA here is from genome assembly GCA_910591685.1 of Galerucella tenella. Classification (NCBI taxonomy): domain Eukaryota; kingdom Metazoa; phylum Arthropoda; class Insecta; order Coleoptera; family Chrysomelidae; genus Galerucella; species Galerucella tenella. Next base: position 5,162 of record CAJUYH010011843.1, on the reverse strand, counting down.
TCATCATAGTATACAAATAGAACTAGTTGGATAGATCCTGGAAATTCTGTCATGGTGCGTAAAGTCACGTGCATGAAATATTTTCAGTTGTCAAACGATATTAGCGAAGTGCACGTCGAGGGCGGATAGACCGGGATTATTATCAACTGCTATATTACTGCGATAAAAGTGCGATGAAACGATGCATCCACTGTAATTTAAACATATTTCAAGTCTCCCTGAGGTGAATAAAAAATAGTTTTTTTGTTCTCCAAATTTTATCAAAACTGGCCTAGGTAGAGCAGACATTAATTCCATCTACACTCTTAAAATTTTCAAATATATAGACTTGATACATTCACACAGCTCAATGTTCTGCTTTAAGCACAACAGTACACCAACTCGAATGGCTTTGTCCTCAATAATCTATGATATATGGATGTTCAGCAGGTGAATTACTTGTGCATGTACAGCCTTTCATGATGCATGGATATACTATGATTTAATGTTAATAATTTTTTAATTATTACAGTAACACATAAAAAAAATCCTACTAAAAACCTACTGAATATCTCAAGACTGTTTTCTTCTATTCAAAAATACATCTTATAATATCTACCTTTTCGCACCTATACGTATTTTTGTCTTTTAGTCAAATAAGAAAAGAATAATAAATAATATATAGTCGCAAATCTTTCGAAGAAATAAAGGTCCTCTATGCCTCGCAAATCTTTACTATCATGATAGCTTTGTAAATTTAGTAACTAGTATGAAAATTGTATTTCAAACAGATATAGATTTTCTATATGTTAAAATTAATTAATAGAAATTCCAAATTTACAGAAAAAAAACAAAAATTAGAAAAAAATATCTAATAATTAACATGTGTACAATCCGAAAGTCATACAAATTTACAGTGAGCGTCTTTTGAATTAGATACTATCAAAAAATCAACCTTCAGAGTTGTGAGAATTAAAGTAAACATTGAGAAATTTTTTAATTACTTCAACTTGGTAACACTGCTGTGCAAATTATAAACAGTGTTTTCTAAGGGACTAACTAAGGGACATTGCTAGTCCCATGAGCTTGGGAAATTGATTAAACAAAAAAGAGAGACTAGATAAGTCGAAATTCAGATCAGGGGAAATGTAGGAGAAATCGGAAAACAATTTGGACAATAAAATATGCTCATTGGACAGATGCATACTGGAGAAATGTCTTGTTTTCAGATGGGATACAACTTTGTACTGCAAGGATACTGATCAAAGTTCATGTATAGACAAAATATTTCACAGCAGCTCAAATGGTTCAAAAAGTGAAACGTCTAGCCAAGTAGATATTTTGGGACAGTTTCTCATATAAGGGAACAGGAAAACTTATACCCATCATAGGCATTATAAGCAGTGAAAAATATAAAGGAGAAATGAAAAAAATTTAGTTGGAGAGCCAATCTTCCCACAAGAATTTACATTGTGTCATATTTTCATAGAAGATGGTCAAATGTTTTATGAACAAAAAGGTGACCATTCTGAAGTGTTCTGGAACTAACCAGACATAAATCCTATTAGGAGTTTGTGGGCTATATACAAAACCAGTTACTGGAAATTAATTGTACAACAAAATTAAGATGATTGAGGCTGTGCTTCAGGTGTCGTTTTAAAATTACAAAGTTGTATTAAAAAAATTAATTGAAGATTTATTTAAAGATATTCTCTATTAAGTAGAGCTAAAATAACTAGTTTGTATTCTCGCAATTAACAATATTCAATGTAAATTTGTCAGTGTTCAAATTAATTCGCACATTACTATAAATGACAAGAATAGAGTATTTCGATAATAATAAAATCCAATAAGTAAAAGTGATTTCAGCTATAAAATGCACACAAAAAGTTAGAGAAACAAAACAACTGATAAATAAATTCGGGATACCACTATCTGTCTGTCTGTCTCAAAACACACATGGTGCTTTTAAAAAATAAACTATGCCAGTTTCATTTTTCTAGAATAACAACCGCAGTCAGAAACTATCAGAGAATAACTGGACATAACAAACAACGTAATTCTTATCACTGATTTTCGTTTTCACTGGGAGAAACCCAAATAAAACAGTACTATTTTATTGCCCTCTCACAAATTGCGTTTAATCACATTACCTATTACTGGGTACGGGTTTGAAAAAATCATGGTATAATAATTTACGTGTTTAAAAACGAACGTCAGTCGCAAATTTTGGTCTACCGGAGGCACGCCATACGAACTCAATCAAGTTCATCCTATCCGTCCGACAAAATGTCAAAGGACTCGCCTTGAATTATCCTACTAGTTCTATTTTCAATCTATGGTTTTCATCTCGGTTTTCATGAAACATAATTAAACAATTTCTTACCGGACTAAAAATTGTATTGGCAAGAGAATCAGTATAATTGAATGTTGGAGATTCATAAACTGCAGCTGGAAGAGCTAATACTTCTTGAAGGTATTCATTGAATCTCCACTGTAGAAGTAATCCATTGCTATCGGATATTTGCGAGAATATATCTGAAATAATGGGCATTGATGTAATAATTATAATGTATAGTTGGACCAACTAAATGAAAAATGTTATAAACTGTCCCATAAACAAAAATACATGCTATAAAATAAATGAACTTAAATTTAGAAATATCTCAATTTCAATGAACTTTTCATTTTCTACACAAAGGTAATTTTAAATTGTTCGAGTTTGGGGTCTAGGGGGCAATAAGAGATATAAAGCCAGTCAAAAGGGATAACAGTTGCCTATTGAGAGCATTAATATTGCATTGACAAGACAAGCAGCCATTATAGTTCTGAGATTGTATAATCAGCTCTAAAAGGTAATGGGAATGCTTAGAAAAACTCAATGAACTAAGCAAAGACAACACACCTTGCTGTGGGTCCTGAATACACTGGAGTAGAATGATATGGTATAGAAAATAAACTAGCAAAAGACGGACGTTTTGGGGACCAGAACCCCTTTGCGGTATCAGCTCCAAAGTAATATTGGAAGAAAAAGGCAACATCAAAAAATAGGTAAGATCTAGTAAGGCTAAGACATTCAAAGTCACTCCTAGGAGACCTCAGTCAAAGTAAGTTTTTAGAGTTGAGCACTTTAAAAATGTCAAACTAGTAGAGCCTCGAGTAGAGCTAAAAGGAAGAAACCTCCACAGAATCCCTTGGCACAACACCTAGGAAACTATTGGATAGAAGAGGGACACTCACCTAAACTGAAGCATTGGATGCAGATATCATAAAATTCTCTCAGAAAATAGGTCTTTAGGAACTACTAGTGTCCTAAACTTCCCAGCATACATGCATGCATTGTCACACACATTGACATATTTTAAAAACTGTGGAACAAATTCTCTTTATTGACCAAAAAACAAATCAGTCGATTTTACATATTATTTTAATTTATCATTGTTTTTGTAATCATTATCCAAAAATTGTATTGAACTTTTTTCTGTAGTTTTCATAGGCAATAAGAAAACATCACCACATTGTTGGTTTAGCGTTTCGTATTGAACGGACCAGACTCAACTCAATTTTTTTAAATACATTATGCATTTTTTTTACTAGATTTGTATTGCTCTAAAAACAAACCTACTACATATTATTTATTAAAAGTGATAATAATTATTAGAATTTACAAACCGATTTTTTTATGATACTTTCAAATTTGAAAGGAGTAATCATTTAAAAAACAATTTTTACAAACTGATGATGACTGAAACTTGGGCAAAACGTTGTTAATTTAAATGAATGATAGTTTGTTGTTGAAATTAAGATGAGGGTGGTTCTGTAAAAGCGAGACGTTGTGCGTGGCGGCGACATTTTTTATATGTGTTTATAAAAAAAGAGTAGAGTTTAATTCACGTTTTTGATTAATTCAAAAAATAGCCTCATATAGAAAGTCGACAAATTTGGTTTTTGACCTATACATTGGGTATGGGTTAAATTAGACAAATCAATACTTTCCAAAAATAGGCAATTTTTATCCCATTTCAACCAATTAGTATTTTTTTTAACCCAATACTGGACCATTTGAAATAGCCATCCTGTATAGTGGAGTGCAAAAAGATCTCAAATTAAATACGTAAAATAGTGGGTAGATAGTTTTAATGAGTAGAAAATATGGTTTAATTGATACAACCCCACCCTCTGGTTCAGATAGAAGTATAACGGCTAAGAACTAAGCACTCTGAAAGTTTGAGAAAGCCACAAGCATTTTTCAAGCGGAAGTTGGGTATCAGGACACTGAAATAGGACACGAAATAGCATAATATGAACTATAGATGGTTTTTAAACCAAGAGGAGCGATTTGAATTTACGTTGGCACTTCTACTGTCCATTGGTTGCTCAGATTACCGCCCGTTTTACACAGCAAACGACATTTGTTAGTTTGGGTTTATCTATATTCATTTGTGAAACTTCATTACATTTTTTTGCGTTTTCTTGTTAATATTATAAGTTCCAAATAAAATTTCTGTAGGTCAGAGTACATTTGCTCTAAAAACTTCAAACAGCTCAAACTAGTGGAGAAAGAAATGAAAGAATGGGACTTAATGAAATACTATTCTCTGAAACTATCCTCACGAAAAGAGTTCAGTTAAAAAGTGGACATCAAAGGTTTTGGTCTCAAAGAATGTTCACCAAAAAAAAACATACTATACAATACACCACAATATTGTTCTTTGCACAAAACTTTTTGAAAATATGTGTCTCCCATTTTATGTCAGAATCTTCATAAACATTAATATTTTGAAAGCAATAGTGGTATAACAAGCATTTTTCTCTAAAACTGTCCTACAATTGATTTTATAATTTACTTACATCGTAGTTTATCCATAAGTTTTCCAGCGCATAATGTAGCTAGAGCAACTTTTATTGAAAATACTCTAATTTTTCCAACATTGTCTCTAAAATAAAAAAAAGTTTTTTTAATTGGAACTATATATACATACCAGCGTCAATTTGGATAATTGTTGCATAATATAAGCAGAATATTTTATTTATCAAAATTGGAATTAGTTATGAAATGTTAAAAATGTTTTCTTTTTGGTCACAGAAATGGATTCTAAGGTGTATTTCTAATAATATATCTGGGAGAAATCACCTATGGTAATGGAAATTGAATTTTATGATAGTCCACCACAATGTATCAA
>CAJUYH010011842.1:0-10634 GCA_910591685.1 Galerucella tenella | reverse complement strand
TACGGTAAATAGGTATAAGTTGGCGGTGAGTGACTGACATTTCTTTGTGAATTGAATCTGACATTTAAAATTTAAATTGAGATCTTCCGACTATACCTAGAGTAAGAAATTGTATTTTATATTTAGGAATTGAATATTTTTAGAAAACTATGATGTTATTTTAGATTATTATAAAAATACTCTTCTAAAGAAAAATTTAACTTACTTTACGCACTAGTGCGTAAAGTATGCTTCTTTACGCACTAGTGCGTAAAGAAAATTACTATTAAACTTTTGTATTTTAATTAAATATTCGCTAGTAGAAAAAATATTGTATGCAATTCGTGTGTAAAGACCTTTTTTTCGACTCATGTGATTGTCGATATTCACATTCGTCAAAAAAAAGGCTACTTTACACACTAGTTACATAAATAACTATTCTTTGCTATTTCTATAAAGTTACAGAGTTTTACAAAGAACCATTTAAAATACTGGGGACTATGCAAGTACCTATTGAAAAATTAGAAAATTGTTTGCGTTAAAATTAGAAAAAATAATATTCTGAGGAAAATTTGAGGTACATTCTCTGTACTCAAGAGGCCACAACGATTTGATAATTTTTTTGAAAACTATGATGGCAATTTTTCTGACATTTGAAACTATATGTAGTTTTTCTCCTTGTTGTATTTTCCTATTTTTTGGTTTGTTCGGTAGGCGGAAACAGTTGTGTGGCACACATGCAGCAAACGCTTTAGCAGCTGTCTAATAGTCTTGGGTTGCTAAAGCCCATTTTCTGCCTTTGCGACACAATATGCTATAAACCCGGAGAATTCAATTATATCAAAATATATAGTGACTACTTACCATACTTACATTATTACACAGTTTCCAGTTAGTTCCATTACTTATCTTTCGGGTTTATTTTTTGAGAGCTCCAGTATTTATAGGGCATGTCCACGTTACGTCACAAACAGCCTGGTGGTAAAACAATAAACAAAGCGTTCAGAACACGTGAGACGTGATACTTAATAGTAAGGGTTATGCTTATTAATAATGATAGATCGTGTTTGAGTTTAGTTGGTTTTGCTTCAGTGTATTTTCAAAGTTATTTTAATTGTTGAGCTTGCATATTAATATAGGTTAATAGTTGTTTGTTGTTTGATAATTTTTCATCGTCTATTGTTTATTGTTTTACCACCAAGGTATTGTCAACTGTCGTGGACACGCCCTATTGTTCTCCAGGTGCAACAAATTACACCGACAAGCAGAAAATAAATATATAAAAAAAGGTTGTGGTTTAATTTATACAAAAAACAAACCAAGTAATGATTATACCACAAGAAACTATTTATTTAGAAAAAAAATTATTGTACACAAGAATATTTATTCCCGGTTTTCTAAGCTCGGGTTACCCCTGCCCCGAGAGTTAACCCTGTTACCGGTGGGTGATACAGCGTTTTATAAAGCGGGGTTAGTTATACCTGCCCCACCATTTGGCTCGGGTTAACTCTCGAGTTAGCGGTTGTCATGTGCAAAATGCAAAAATGTGAAGAAATGGAAGGTTATGTTAAAAACATAGATATAATATATATACATAGTATCATATCCGATATACAGGGTGTTTCTTAAGTAATCTAAAATATTATATGGGGCGCTTCGTTACTCAATTTTAAGACGAAAAGTTCATATAAACATGTGTGATAGGTGTTGTCGTTTATGAGATACAGGGTGTTGAATTTATTGTAATAAGTCAGTTCTGATTGTACGTGAAATTAATTTTTCCCGGTGACGCTACTGGTTTTTAGAAGTAATACGCAAAAACATGCTTATTCTAAGTGGCCTTTGTAGCAACGTTGACAAGTGTCAAATTTGAAAACCAACGCAAAAATCGTACATTTTTATTTGATTGACTCTGTGTTCAGTTAATAACTATGCCAGTGTTTACTAATGTTGAAATGGCTAATATGCATTTTTTGTACGGATTAGCGAATGGTAATGCCTTAGAAGCTAGACGTACGTATGCCCAGCGTTATCCAAATAATCGTTTACCATGTTCAGATACGTTTACTAAGTTACATATTCGTTTACAAGAAACTGGAACTTTTGCTAAATCGAAGAATATTATTGGACGACCCAGAACTGTGAGAAATCCCCAATTGGAAAACCAGATTCTTCAAATTATTGACCAACATCCAGAAACGAGTACAAGAAAAGTTGCAGATGAAGTAAATGTTAGTAACAAAACTGTTTGGAATATTCTAAAAGATAATTTATTGTATCCATATCACGTTCAACGTGTTCAACATTATTTGTTACCTACTGACTATCCATTACGCATACAGTATTGTCAATGGATTTTACGTGAAATCGCGAACAATCCGAATTTTGTTGCCAATATTCTATTTACGGATGAAGCCAACTTTTCTAGACATGGGATTATGAATTTTCATAATGACCACATATGGGCAGATGTAAATCCACATACCATAAGTGTGAAACGATTTCAACAAACATTTTCGGTCAATGTTTGGCTTGGCATCATCGATGATTATTTAATTGGACCATTTTTCCTTCCTGTACGGTTAACCGGTGAGACATAACAACATTTTCTAGAAAATGAACTTCCACTTCTTTTGGAAGATGTACCTATTATTATTAGAAGGCGCATGTGGTTCATGCATGACGGAGCTCTTCCACATTTTTCAGTGATTGTACGCGAGTTTTTAAATAATGTTTTTTCAAACCATTGGATCGGACGAGGATCTCCACACCCGTGGCCCCCTGGACACAATCCTCTGGATTTTGTGTGTGGGGATATTTGAAATCGCTTGTTTACACACCACTGATATTAAACGTACAAGATCTTCAAAATCGTATTATAGACGGCTGTAATGTTATTCGTAACAATCCTGGTATCTTCGAACGTATTCGACAATCCATTAGACATCGAGCGGATGCTTGCATTTTAGCTGGAGGTGGACATTTTGAACATTTGCTCTGAAAGGTATTATTTTTTCTTTATGTTTAACACATGTTGCTTGTAATAAAATAATAAAAAAATATAAATCAGTAGCGTCACCAAGAAAAATTAATTTCACGTACAACACCCTGTATCTCATAAACGACAACACCTATCACACATGTTTATATGAACTTTTCGTCTTAAAATTGAGTAACGAAGCGCCCCATATAATATTTTAGATTACTTAAGAAACACCCTGTATACAATGTGGAAACCACTTATGGAATAAAATTCTTTGTCATTATTTTAAAAAATTATAAAAAATGCCGAGACACGTCAAACTTTTGGATTGAGTTGTGCGTTATGTAAACATACATTTTTTTTAAATGAAACACCCTGTATATTTGCATATTTTTGAAATCCTCTTAATGAACCGATTCCAACAAACTAAATAATGTATGGTCAATTATGAATTATACAGGGTGAAATTTTAAAATTAATAATTTATTACACTTGAAATATTGGTACTTTTTTAAATTAGCTAAATGTGGATTTATCAAAAATCTAAACTAACTAATAATTAGACGTATTTGTATATTAATCAAAACCTGCTACGCCCATGAATTTTATCATAAATACCTAAAAATTGCCTAAAAACGCCAGTAATTAGACAAAATCGGTAAATAATGTGGATTGTTTTCTATTCTGTCAGTTGTTGATGTGTTGACAGTTTATACTGAAAAAATAAAATCTTTGTCAAACACTCTTTCCTTGTCGACATAACAATGAAATATTTAACTGAGACTCACCGCATTGAGATTTTAATGATGATCGGGTACGGGGATAACTGCAGAAGTCAAGTTGAAGTGGCATACTTATTTAATCACAGGTATCCCGAATTGCCTAATATTTCACAAAGTACTGTGTCTAAAATTCATGCATAATTCAGAGAACTTGGACATGTCAAACCATTGAAAAGAAAACCACACTTCGTTGAAGATGATGTGAAAGTGGATATTTTGTTAAGTGTCGAAGAGAATCCAACTTCAAGTACACGTCAAATTGCCCGTGAAAATAATGTTAGTCATACAACTGTTCTAATATGTCTTCATAAAGAAAAACTTCATCCCTATAAATTAACTTTTGTGCAGGAGTTAACAGCAGACGATCCAGATTGTAGAATGGATTTCTGCTAAAGATTGATGAATAAGCTGAACAGAAATGAGATAGCTCTTGGTACCATTCTTTTTTCTGACGAATCAACATTCACATTGAACGGAGAGGTAACCCGACAGAACTGTAGATATTGGTTAGCAGAGAATCCTATTTGGATGCGTGAGACACATACTCAGTACCCTCAAAAGGTGAACGTTTGGGCCGGTATCATAAGCGACCATATTATTGGTCCTATATTTATAGATGGAAATTTAACAGCTGAAAAATATTTAAATATGCTTAGAAATTAAGTTATTCCTGCGTTGGCAAACTTATATCCCAACGCAATAGATCCTAGCTTACCGAATGAAAATGTTTGGTTCCAGCAAGACGGGGCAACACCCCATTAAGCTTTAATGGTAAGAACTTATTTAGATGAAATCTTCCCCAATAAATGGATTGGACGAAGAGGTACTATTGAGTGGCCAGCTAGATCGTCAGACCTTACGCCGTTAAATTTTTTCCTGTGGGGATATCTCAAAAACAAAGTATATGCAACACAACCAACTAGCATTGTAGACCTCAAAGACAGGATAACTACACAAATACGGAATATTTCACCTCAAACTTTAAACAAAGTTAAGGAGGAGTTCTATAGGAGACTGTGCTATTGCCACGAACTAGGTGGTGAACATTTTGAGCATTTATTTTAATGTATGAAAATCAAATACATCAGGTATTTTATGTATGTGTTTAATAACTGTAAAAATAAAAATTTCACTCTGTATAATTCATAATTGACCATACATTATTTAGTTTGTTGGAATCGGTTCACTAAGAGGATTTCAAAAATATGCAAATATACAGGGTGTTTCATTAAAAAAACAACACCGACTATGGCATACTTGCGTGAATTTATGTTTACATAACGCACAACTCAATTCAAAAGTTGACGTGTCTCGACATTTTTTATAATTTTCTAAAATAATGACAAAGAATTTTATTCCATAAGTGGTTTCCACTCTGTATATTTTCAATGTGGACATGGATGAAGTGAGAGATTAATTTGAAATTTTTGATGACTTCAGATGAAGGAAGACATTATTGGTTGAGGCACCCCGAGAACCTAGGTTTGTTAGAAATAGAAATGCAGTCAGTACAACTTCTTCTTCCGAGAAGTACACACTCCTTCTACTGATGCTGGCAAAATCCATTTTTAAATTTGGTAATTTCAATTCTACACGCTATAGTCAGTGGCGGATTAGGCTTATTGCCGCCCTAGGCCCTGTCTGATACGCCTGCCTTTTAGATCAACAAAATTCTATATATTTTGATTCACAATTGTTATACAGGGTGTTTCAAAAAAAGGTAACACCGTCTCTAGGATAGGTAAAAAACTGAAAAATAATTGGGGTTTGCTTAGTAAAATTTTTTTCTAACGCCATCCGTTTTCAAGATAAAGGGCGTTGAAGAAAATAAAAAATTACACATTTCTTACGATTTTGCCGAAACTACTGGCACCATTGTAATGAAATTTTATACGAATATGTTTTGGAAGCTGATATATCCCATGAATTTGTTTTTATAACTAACTCTCATAGAGGGCGCTAGTTACACGATTCATACAACGTATTATTCAACAAAACTTTTTTTAGGGTAGAATGATTAGTCAAAACTCCAAGTGAACATAAACATCGTTTAATTCTACACCAAAAAGGTACTCTTGGTAAAACTCGATATTATGTACCGTTTTCGGAATATTTTGATTTGAAAATTATGAAGTAATAACCGCTCCTCGTATAAGTTAATGATAAATTTATTAATTAAAAAAACTTACAATAAGAAAATTAAAATAAAGACAAAGAACATAACATAAAATTCAATTAGAGTAAATGTTCAAAATGTCCTCCGTTTTCACGAATACACAAGTCTATCCTTTTTTCTAAAGAATCCATTAATCTTCTTAACGGTTGGGGATCATCTATGATGTCATTAAAGTGACGTTTAATTCTGTCTATTAATTCTTGATGAGAATTTACTCTGTAGCATAGACTTTTTCCTTAATATACGACCAGACTGTGTAGTCCAAAGGATTAAAATCGCATGACCGAGGAGGCTAATGAATCGGAGCTTCTGCACCTCTACCAATCCATCGATTCCGAAAATTGTTACTCAACCAATTACGACACCTTCTATCAAAGTGCGGTGGAGCTCCATCATGCATAAAAAATAATGATGTTCGCTCATTTATCGATAAATCTTCTAATATCTCAAATAAGTGATTATTTAAAAAATCAAGGTACATATCACCACTTAAATTTCCAGGTAGAATATGATAACCTATTAATCTGTTACCTAAAGTTGCTGCCCAAACATTAACTTTAAATGAGTGTTGGTAATGTGATACCCTTTTGGCTTGTGGATTCTCATCACACCAGTAGTGTGCGTTATGGGAGTTAAACATACCTTGTCGCGTAAAGGTGGCCTCGTCCGTAAAAAGAATACATTTTAAAAAATTTGGATTGAGGGCTGTCCTTTCTCGCAATGTTTCACAAAAATCGACTCTAACCGGTAGATCGTCCGGCAAGAGTTCTTGAACTTGTCTGTAATGGTAAGGATGTAGCTGCTGCTCTTTAAGTATCCGCCAAGTAGTTGAAGAAGATGTATTTGTTTGTCTTGCCATATTCCTTACACTTAATGTTGGATTTTGATCAACTAAATTTAAAATAATATTTTCTTTATTAATTGTTCTTGTTGTTCTTGGTCTACCTGAATTTATTTTCTTTGGTCTTACATTTCCAGTTTCTCGACAACGTCGTTCAACTGCTCTAAATATTTTTTTACTTGGTAAGTTTCTTCTAGGAAACTTTTCTGCATAACGCGTAAAAGCTGCACTAGAGTTTCCTAAACACTCGCCTAAAGTTAATAACATGTCGGTGTATTCAACATTTGAGTACATTTTGTTTAACAATATCTAATTTTACAAATAACAAGGTTTCAAAACTCTATTTATTGTTGACTTATTGTCATAACAATTGGCAAACTTAGAGAAAAGCGAACTTTATCATTAGTTTATACCAGGAGCGATTATTACTTCATAATTTTCAAATCAAAATATTCCGAAAACGGTACATAATATCGAGTTTTACCAAGAGTACCTTTTTGGTGTAAAATTAAACGATGTTTATGTTCACTTGGAGTTTTGACTAATAATTCTACCCTTAAAAAAGTTATGTTGAATAATACGTTGTATGAATCGTGTAACTAGCGCCCTCTATGAGAGTTAGATATAAAAACAAATTCATGGGATATATCAGCTTCCAAAACATATTTGTATAAAATTTCATTGCAATGGTGCCAGTAGTTTCGGCACAATCGTAAGAAATGTGTAATTTTTCATTTTCTTCAACGCCCTTTATCTTGAAAACGGATGGCGTTAGAAAAAAATTTCACTAAGCCAACCCCAATTATTTTTCTGTTTTTTACCTATCCTAGAGACGGTGTTACCTTTTTTTGAAACACCCTGTATATAGCTTTTATTTTTTACACGACTCATAATGAAAAGCATTAGAGAGTGCTCTATTTTTTATTCAAATATAATTATTAAATAATACAAATTTTTTTTATGAAACTCTAGCCAGCAAAACAAATAATAATACGCATTTTTTTCTAATTAAAATGTATTGCTCAATCTGTAAATCTCTTCTTCCTGGCTTTTGCCCGAGCATCAGCAACTATGTCATCGTAATCAATTTCTTGAACTAGTTGAGCTTCAATAGACAGTAATGCCAAAGCATTAAGTCTGTCTTGGCCCATACTTGCGCGTAAATAAGATTTAACCCTTTTCAAGGTGTAAAAAGATCTTTCTCCTGAACAGTTGGTAGCGGGAATACTCAAAAAAATACGCAGAGCAATGTCTTTTTTTTGAATATCTTTGAAACCGCTCGACCGATTGACTCAAAAAACTAATCAGATCTTAGTCTTCGAACCTATCGAACACCGTGTCACGGGTCTCAATCGGTTGATTCGTTCTTGAGATATCGTACGACAAAAACTTTGTTTACAACGCTAAAACTACTCAGAATAATTATTAGGACCTCAAAACGTGAAGATCCGATGAGAACAAGATTTTTGAAAATCGAGGTGAAAACAATAACTCACCTTTTTTTTAAATCTTCGATTTTCAAAGAAAAAGCGGGAAGTTAAAAACCAATAAGTGATTTCAAATGCTTAATATATTATTATGTAAAAGTAATCTCATCAAAGATACAAAAGTGAAAGGTCATTTAGTAATTCGCAAAGAAGCTTATCAATTCGATTGTTCCTTTTTAATAAAGTTATTCGATAATTAGAATATAATTGATTCCATCAAAATATTAATAATGCACCCTCAAATTGAAAAGTCAATAAAAAAATGAAGTATTTTATAGTCCATAGAAAATTTTTAATAAATTCCAAAAAAAGAGCCAATTTAAAAATAAATTTTTGGTATATTTCTTCGGCTCTTAAATTTTAACGTTCTGAAAATTTTGCCGCCCCCCAATCGTGCCGCCCTAGGCCCGGGCCTCACGGGCCTATGCGTTAATCCATCACTGGCTATAGTGGCTAACAAGAAATGTGGGTTATAGGTTTTGTTGTACCCGACTCATAGAAGAAAACACTGTTTTATGGCCCGACTTTTCTTCTTCTATATATTTTTACAGTAATAAGGCAGCGATCTTTGCATTTTAACCCGAGAGTTAACCCGCGGGGTAACTCGAGATATTTAACTCTACTTCATAAAACTGGGCATTAGAGGTCGATCTTAACATTATGGTAACGAGACCTGCACGCAAATACTGTAACTTGATAGAAATAAAAACAGAAAAGAAAGGAAATTTCTTTTTATAACTTTTTCTTGAAAACTTCTGAAGAGCTCGGGTGGAAAGAAACGAATACTACCGTTAAGTTTCAGAATTTGTATATTTTGTTACATTCAGTTGCCCTTAATATAAATTATTTCGATTTCTGAGTTTTGTTATTTTTATTCTGCTCTTCCATACACGATATATAATTTTTTATCAATCTTCAAGATCTGAGTATATTCAATTGTTTCATAGCTATAGTTAGTAGATAGAGTATTCGAATGCAATAATCCTTTAACAATCAGATGTTAATCGGATATTACAGAGTTGTACTCAAAATTGACGAAATAATTTACAATAATTTAATTATTATAACATTAAGTATGTATTATTGAAAAAAGCCACAAGTTTAAAAGAAAACTTGTGGTGGATCACTTCGAATATAAAATTATGTGTTATAAAATGTTGTACTATAAAATAATAGTAGTTTGTGTAACTAGTGTGGATATGATGGCCATATCACACGAGAACGAAGTTTGAGCACGACGTCGTAGGCGGAGTGCTCAATCGTTCAAGTGCGATATAGACAATCCACACGAGTCGAACAGCATATTTTTTCTACGACCCACTTAAGAAAAAAGTCTAGAAAATAAAAATTTCTATAAACTGTAATATAACTTCAAATTAAAAATTTTACAATTCAATTTTATATTTCCACTAATTTTTTTGTGGTAAACGTACAGTTCTTGAATGTCCAATTTGTATAATGCTACGGTTTCCCTTTTTAAATATACGATGCTGTTATAAGTAGATGTTTCCAGTCGGACTCCCTCGTGAAGGGCACCGTACCATTATCTATAACAATGAATATTCTGCTAAATATTTCAAACGTCTACCTGTTGTCGTTATTAATATCAAGCAGAATAATTATTTAAAAATAAAATTAACAATTAAAAAAAAACTTTTTCAAGGGGAATCAAACCCAGGTCTACCGCGTTAGAGTCTGGTTTGCTTACTACTCGACTACCGAGGAATATGCAAATTGTTTATCTATAACGTCAGATGTATTACATAATTTTATAAAATCTGAGGTCCCCTTAAATACCCATTTTGTTCTGTTTTAAGTATTTGTTGTTAATTTGTACGGATTATTTCATTTAAGTTTATCTTTGTAAATAAATATTCTTGATCTACTACTTCTATGATGAGAGACTTTTTTGACAAGTTATTTTGACGTTTCTTTTAAATTGAAAAAAGATGAGTGACGGATACTAAACTCGAATGCTGATTGGTGGATTTCATATACGTTCTAGAATGTATATGAAATGAAATGTTCAGTTAACCGATATGGCCTACATTTCCATTTTGTAAACTGTGCAGGAAATGGATAATATACATGTGGGTGTAGAAAAAATAGTTTCTTTACCCACTAAACAGTTGCATTGCATATCAATACTCTATGTACTTTTTGAAACAAATTATCAGACGAGGCACTTTGTGGACGGCCACTAAAATCAAGATTCAAGACACAAAAAGTGTCCCGTAAAAAAGAGCCTTTCACACGAGACACTAGTCGTACACGTGTAGTATTTGATTCAATTCAACACAAATATATTTTTAAATATTATTGGTCATTCAACCATAGAAGTAGAAGAAGCTTTGTTACTTTTCCTATTAATTAAAAAAAAAAAAAA
>CAJUYH010011841.1:0-10634 GCA_910591685.1 Galerucella tenella | reverse complement strand
CGCCCAACAGGTATTGTTTCATTGGTGCTCATACAATAGTGTTTCAAAATGTCAAATCAATTTATCCATCCATTTTAAAGTTATCGAATTAAAACATTCAAGTTTTCAAAATTTGAACACCCTGTATTTAGAAAAGTAAATGTGCTAGACCCCTTAATCCTCATATCATTTTGTCCAATTTTACGAGAGGAATCTACATGCAAACGTTGTAATTACCCTCAACGTTCGAGATGCTTATACCATTTTTTGCGCGATCATTGAAATAAATTCCGAATAATAGTTATTTATGATATAAGTGTTAAAAGTACATTTTTAAGGCACGCATGTGGTTTGCAGAATGAGCGAAGCGTTTTTAACACGTTTGTAGAAAAAATAATTTAAATTTCTTCGAAATGAACGAAATGTCAAAAGTGACATTTATACTTCTCGATCAGTTTAAAATATATTTTGCATTTTGGTGGAATTGTTTTGATGCTATTTATTACTTTTCGACGTCTGAACGGTAAGTAAATCACTTACACCACTACACCATGGGAGACATTTATAAGCCTCGCACCCTATTCCGTTCGGTCAATAATGATAGTCTTCACCACCAATTGGTGTATGATATACAATTTTCTTATTTTTTCAAAAAATAAAAATTAGAGGCTCCCTTTGTTTTTTTATATTCATCAGATATTTTTTCTATATTAATTCTATAGGTAACCAAGTCCGGAGAACTGACTTCGTTGTCATCCAATTGTAATTTCAGGTAGGCAAGAGCCTACTCTATTCCTTCTTAATTTTTTTTATTATACCTGCATCATAATCGCTGATGAAAACACGCAAAAGCGTGCTTAAAAGGCCGATTAAAGCACATGTGCTCTATACAAGGTCTGTTACAAACGCAGTCAGAAACTGTAAGAAACGATCAGAGAATAGTCGACCATCGCAATCAGTGATAGGAATTACGCGAACGTAAACTCGTTGTTTGCCGTGACCAGTTATTCTCTGATCGTTTCTTACAGTTTCTGACTGCGGTTGGAACAGACCTATTGTCACCTTGGTAACAATAAAAAATATTATACTGTCAACATTTTGTGAAAACTGTCAATTCAGTACAAACCTTCGAAAATAAAAAGGTATCGTCAGGTGCTGTTACGAAAAATTTGCGTAGTTCCTCTTCTGTAAACACCCAAGACTTTTTAGGCTCATGTCCTTTGTTCGTGCTTTTCATAAAAGCATGTAGTTTATGAAAAGAAGCAATGTACACCCCGTGTTTGATTCGCAGCATCGTTTGCAGTTTGGAGTGAATGCACCACAACGATGACGACTTGTAAAGACTTGACTATAATGAAACTTCGTTAAATGATTGCTATTTTCAATAATAAATTGCTACCTACCATTTTGTTCATATACGCAAGCATTAACGTTTCATCGATCACCGTCTGGTTGGTTGTGACCATCCATTTCGTAAATTTTTCGTATTCCTTTAGATACGCTTCCTTGGATTTCTCGGAGATTAACCTCCCTCCATCTTGTTCGGCTAACAATCTAATCACAGATGACATATCCTCTTTTTCGATCATTGTATCAACATTCATCAACACACATTTCACAAGCAAATTATTGTTCTATTTGACATAACAAAGTACTCATGTCAGATCAATAATTAAAGCCATGACATTTAGACTTTGCGTTTCTCGGGTTTATGATGTTGCCAAGGAAACTTTAAAAAAAGGATCATGCCATGAATAATTATTATAAAAAAGGAATTTCAATTTCGTTTTTATGAAATCATAATCCGAGTATTTTTCAGACTGCGGTGCAGGTATAATAAAAAATAGCGTATGATACACGTGTATAAGCGCCTTTTAAGCACTACTCCGTTAAAAGGCACTCGGCTTTGCCTCGTGCTTCCAAACCCGTCGTGCGTGCTTAAAAGGCTTGCTTATACACTTGTATCATAATATGCTATTATTTACAAAAATTATGATTTTAGTAAATTTAGTTAACTGTTGTTTTTACATCACCGACCGATCTATAGCAAAGTGAACCAGAAAAAAAGCGTGCATGTTTTTGAATCCTAATAATGCAGACTGTAATTTATTTTGAGGATAAAACTTTATTGTAATTACTTCTTTCCCAAAAAAGCAGTTGATCGCTTCCTTTTCCATTCTGCTGAGCTTTGAGAGAATAACCCAACCCTCGTATACGCAGTAAATTTAGTTTTTTGTTTAAAATAACAAAGGCGGTTTCATCATCACAACCACAGTATCAAATTGAAAATTGAAAAGAAGAAGGAAATATCGACTGGAACTTTTGATTATGTGAAGACTTAAACATTTTTTCAATCGGTATAGGTATATAAATATAATCAAAATGATTTCGAATGTCGCAAGTCATTAAATCACACTCGTCGGTTTTTAATCGACACTCCACGGCCGTAATTAAAATCATAATTATTTTTCTTACTAACAATGAAATCGAAATTAAAAAGCAACCGCAACCGCGCATCTCTAACTTTCATTTAGACCCATCCCAGAGACGGACTACTATTTTATCAGAAAATAACTACAAAATAAATATCATCCAGGTACGTAGTCATTGAATTTGGCCAATCAGTATTACTATAACATTTATAGCTCTTAGTCCAGAGCCGGATATGGGGAGAGCAAGCTACTGACCTGGGGCCTCCACAAAAGAATGGCCCCCACAATAGAAATAAAAAAAACGTGAAACTTTCAATGGGTACCATGAGATGCGTTTACCCCGTCGTCTGACTGACAAGTACACTGTCTGTTTTCGCTCCCCACCTGATCCATAGATTATGAACGACTCATGTCATCAGTCATTTTTGGTTGAGCGCGAATTTTGAGCTAATCGCATTTTTATTCAAGTACTTCCATCTTCATATGTGATTTCGAGCAGCAATTCTCCTGGGTATACAAAATTATGTGGCACAAGTTTTTGTTGAACTACTATCCCTGAATTCTCAAAATATTAATAAAAGAAAAAATTATCAACCACTATAATAACAGAGAAACAAGACAATAATTGTCAACTTCACAGCTAGTAGTGGAAAAACCTTTTTAAATCAATAATAATTCACAAACTTCGTCGTCTTACTGACAAGTATACTGTCAGTTTTCGATATTGGGCGGAGTAGAATTCGATGAGACCTCTGGCGGAGAAAATTGTAACTAATAATTCGTTTTGCATTGTTTTTGTATTATATTCAAGTCAACGTAATTACCGTAAATTCGTAATTTATCGGAACTTTAGTTCTTTACGTCAGGTTATGTTTGAGCGACCGGGGGTCGCGACGCAAAAGATCTGACCGTTACGTTACGTTACGTTGTGTTACGTTGCTTCGTTATGTGCCTTGCTTACGTGCGTGTGCTCTCTCCTGAGTCTCACTCTCGTTTACGAAGCAGCTATTCAAATGCTTCGACCGGGAATCGAACCCGGGCCGCCCGCGTGGAAGGCGAGCATTCTACCACTGAACCACCGACGCTATATTAAAATTCTATGCAAAGCTGGTATTCGCAGTGCTGGTGATCTACTTGAATTTGTTCGGATACATTTTTACTATTATTTCCATATTTTTTTGCGCGATTGTTCTTTTTTGTTTATTTACAGCATCGGTTGTCAAAATGACATGAGGATTAAGGGGTCTAGCACATTTACTTTTCGAAATACGGGGTGTTGAAATTTTGAAAACTTGAATGTTTTAATTCGATAACTTTAAAATGGATGGATAAATTAATTTGACATTTGGCAGGTTGTTTTTAAATGTAAAAGGGCATATTTTGATAGAAATTGTAGTTTGTGCAACTAGTGAGGATATGATGGCCATATCGCACGAGGACAAAGTTTGATCACGACGCCGTAGGCGGAGTGCTCAATCGTTCAAGTGCGATGTGGACAATCCACACGAGTCGAACAGCATATTTTTTTACGACCCACTTAAGAAAAAATCTAGAAAATAAAAATCTCTATAAACTGTAATATAACTTCAAATTGAAAATTCAACAATTCAATTTTATGTTTCCACTAATTTTTTTGTGGTAAACGTACAGTTCTCGAATGTCCAATTTGTATAATGCTACGGTTTCCCTTTTTAAATATACGATGCTGTTATAAGTAGATGTTGCCAGTCGGACTCCCTCATGGAGGGTACCGTACCATTATCTATAATAATGAATATTCTGCTAAATATTTCAAACGTCTACCTGTTGTCGTTATTAATATCAAGCAGAATAATTATTTAAAAATAAAATTAACAATAAAAAAAACTTTCTCACGGGGAATCGAACCCGGGTCTACTGCGTGAGAGTCTGGTATGCTTACTACTCGACCACCGAAGAATATGCAAATCGTTCATCTATAACGTCAGATGTATTACATAATTTTTGCTTAAAAGGAACTAAAGTTTCTACCGTGTGTCCCGCGACACGCTCTACCTTTTTTGTTTAATTTTGTGTAAGTGAGAAGTTTAAAACTGTGTTTTTTTTTATTTAACTCAACTGTCATCAATTCTGAGGTAATATTCTCATATAATCAGAGATATTATGGAAGAGGTTAGGTCATTCTATTTTTTGTTTTCATTGCAGAGCAAAGAGAAAATAAGTCGGTATTGAAGATTTAAAATATTACTCAATACAAACTTACCTTCCCTGCAACTTTTGTAAATATAATTGTATCAAAAATAAAATGAAAACACGAAGTCAGACCGAAAACTAAACAGTTAATTGAACGCTTTTTGTGCTTTTCACAAATATCAACCATACCTATTACATCAAAAATAAAAATATTAGGAGTCAAAATTTAGTTTAACAACACAAAATACTAAAGCATAATCGAAGAAAAAGCAAAAGTTTAACAGAACACACACTGAAAATAACTAAAACAGCAAAATAAAACCACTTGAATATCAAATGGCTTATACGGCAGCTGATTTGTTTTGCTCGTTGCTAAGATGACATTGACATTTCAGAGCGCCATCTATCGAATTCTACTTTTCCCAATATGAATGTACTCGTTATGTCATCAGTCATTTTTGTTTGAGTTCAAAATTTAAACTGATGACATTTTAATTCAGATAATTTCATCTTGATGGGTTATCTCAAGGTTATCTCAAGACAATCTCCTGGGTATACAAAATTATGTTGCACAAGTTTTTGTTGAACTACCATCCCTGAATTCTCAAAATATTTGAATTTGTCCATTATTGACATAAGTTAATAATAGAAAAAAAATAAACCATTGATAGAGAAATTTAACTTCTCAGCTAGTAATGCAAAATCTTTAATGTTGCATGCTAAATACGAATAGTTTTTTATAATCCAATCCTGCTATATTGCAATGGATAACTAATGATTAATATAGATTTATATATTTAAAAAAAACCGATTCCCATTAAACTCAACCCTTTTTCACAATTATAACTTAATTTGGAAAATATTGAGCACCAGAATCAAAAAAATTATTTTTATAAGTAATAAGTAAATCAGGAATTTCAATACTTTCTATTCTGAATAGTACTATCTGCCTACCATAGAAACGGTTTTGACATTTTCTTGGACAACTGTTTCCGTTCACAAGATAATATAATCCATTAAAAGTTTTAAAAGGTCACACTATATATTATCTATATTCTATGCGTTCGCGCTCTTCATTTTAATACAGCCTATAACTAAAAATTGTATAAGAAATGTTTGTAATGTCTAACTGTTTTCATAAATAAATGTAAGAATTACAGATATCGAGCGTATTAAAGTTCTTTTAGCAAGGCCAGGCGAGCTATATAGAGTGAATTGCAAGCAGGCGCATAGTTCGGCAGGTCTCTTAATAATAATAAATAATCGTGTATTAATTGGTTTGATATATTGCTGGCATTACTGGTTTTTGCTGGCTTTGTCCTTTGTGTGAAATCCGACCCAGCTTTTTGTGCGACTCGCCATGGAATGTGTCGTTTGCTACGGTGTTAACTTTTTTACCTAAACAAAAGAATAACTTTTTTATTTGTACCTGAATCCGATATTTTTCATAGTATGTAATTATACGGCCATAATTATTTTTGCGATTTTAATTGGAATCAGATACTCGGCCAAAGGTTCTTAGAATGTCTGTGTTTACGTGTAAAAATGAATATTTGGTTTGGAAAAATTTTCCCTGCGCCTGGAAATACCACTTGTAATTACGGTTTTCATAGGATGTAGCTCAGAAGATCCGTGTAGCTTTCGACCAATTTTTTGTGGGGATATGTCAAAAGTATTGTATACAAACTAAACCCCTCAACTTAGATGACTTAAAAAGACGAATCACGCTTGAGATTAGATCAGTCACGCCTGAGATGTTGAGTTACGTTAGAAGACATTTCTATAGCAGATTAGCATGTTGCAAAGACGTTCGCGGCGAGCATTATGAACATTTCCTTTTTCACTTCAATTTTAACACTTATTAGGATTTTAGTGTAATGTAGCGAGTTTGTGGAATAAAATTTATTTTAATTTTTGTAATGAATCTGGAAACACTTAAAATTTTCGAAACAGTTGAAAATAGGTATAGGACACTGTACATTAATTAATTATTTCTAGAATTTTCTGAAGAATCCAAAATAATTATGATATACAAAGGGATGGCATTTGAAATAAGAAAGTTGGTATTAGCCACTAAAAATGCGAATCGACGTGTCCAAGCGTTTTTCCCTAATTTTTTCGTTATCGAACTTAGTAAGTAAGTCTATAAGAATTTGAAGGGTGGGTGACCCCCACGGCACTTAGGCCACAATTGGCCCATTGTGCATCCTTCTGAGGTTCAGACTTCCTTCTTGCTCGTCATCCAGCCTACTTGTTTGAAGTAGGCGATAACGTCGCCGGAAGTAAGCTCCCTTATGCTGGCTTGTGTTAGCCTGTACTCGCCGAATACAGAAAATCTTAATTGAGAGAGCGTCGGACACTCACAAAGAATGTGTTCGACAGTCTCATCTTCATGTTTACATCCTCTACAGCATAGGTTCCCAACCTTTTTTTGTCTACTGCCCACTTTAAGAATAAATTATTTTTCAACGCCCCCCTTTTTAAACATACTTCAAAACCGCTGAGTACTTATAACTGATTATTGGAACGCATTATTGAAATAGGTATCATCACAACGCAATGTTTTCAAATAATATTTATCAAAAGGACGATGAAGACGATGTCGAAGTTTGCTTTGAATAGGTTTTTTTATCTTTATGATTTTTTTGACTGTGATTTTTTTCGAGATGTTACGTTGGGTTAATGTTTAGAAGAGTAAATGAGTAGAATGTATGTTTTTGTTTCTTTTTTTATATATTTTATCACATAATATATGTTTTTAAGTTTTTATATTTTACCAGAAACATTTTATTATTAATAAAATAAATTTTAAAAAATTCGTGCATAATATTTTCTTATTAGGGCCCTTGTTTTGAATTATTCTGTGTATAACATAATTTTCTGAAAAATCCGATAATTTTGTCAACGCTGCTCGATAATTTCTTACCTCACGTCTGGCAGCACTGAGCAGCACGCACCAACAGGAATAAGACAAACGTGCATAAAGTCGTTTATCTCATTCGACGCCCAATCGTACTAAACAAGCAAGAACAAGTATTATGGAACCAGCCGATTGATACAGGAATGTACAAATCGGATTATTTAACAAAAACTTGTTAAAACATGATTGCCCGCGGTCTATTATATCGAACCGAGTTTGAGCTATATCTTAATTAATATTAGTTGATGTTCACAAGATGTAGTCGAGAGTCGAGAGCTCAGTCGGTGTCTAAGAGTCTTCCTAGCTAGGTAGATGTAATCATAAATCGACCCCAAAGCCCTACACAACGCCCCCTTTTTTTCTGGGTCTCTTACCGCCCCCCTTTAAGCCTGCAGCGCCCACAAGGGGGTGTTATCGCCCACGTTGGGAAAACTGCTCTACAGAGTGAAGTGTCAGACAGACCCAGTCTGTAGAGGTGTTTTCGTAGGTGGCAGTGACCGGCCAGAATACCCGTGGCTGTCCGAAGGTTCTGTCTGTTCATAGTCACGTATTTTTTGGCTACTTTGCTGTCCGGATACTGCAGCAGTTCCTTGGCAAGCCTGCAACCTTCTGCATCGTCCCATTTACCCTTAAACTTATCAAGGGAGTGTTCCTTTATTAGGTCAATCATAGCCGACGCCGACAGACCAATGAAAGTGCCAGGTCCCAAGAGTTTTTGGGAGGCTGCTTTCCTGGCTAGTGAGTCGGCAATGTGGTTGACTTTCGATTCACTGTGCCCCTTGATCCAGCCTAGAGTGACTTCGTTGTTGCTACAGGCTTCGATCAGGGATAGGTGACACTCCAGTACTAGGCCTGATGTGTCCACTATCCGTAAGGATGTGAATTTTATTAACTGTGGTGTTTCTTTTGGTAATCTCTTTTGCGGCGATGTAGATAGCAGTGAGCTCTGTTTAAGCAACGCTGACATTACAGCCCATCGCTCATTTATTTTGATGTTTAGATTCAGAGATCTGGAGTAAATTCCACATCCTGTGCCCATATTGATTTTAGAGCCATCCGTGAAGATGCGGAGTACGCCTTCTTCTGATGTATCTTATGTGTTATATTTAATGATTACCTTGTAGGGCCTGTGAAAAGCATATTGTGGTGAGATTGCGTCCGTATTTGCCTGCAGCAGTGGGACCTCATTGAGTGCCTCACGCCATAGGTTACGTCTCAATCTACCAGATTCTACGTTAGGTTGTATACCGGTAGAGCGTAAGCGTGTCATGATCATCAAAATAACCTCCTTGATGTGTATGTCAAGGGGAGTGAGACCAAGGATCACCTCCATCGCTCTGGTTGGTGTGGTTCTCATGCCTCCTGTTGTATTGAGGCATGGTGTTCTCTGAATTTGATCCAGTTTACGGACGACTGTCAGCTGGTTTGCTTTAACTCTTTAACTAACCAGGCAATCGCGTCGTACGTTAGTATAGGTCTGATGACGGCAGTGTAGATCCAGGCAGTAACCCTGGGTGACATTCCCCAGTTACGGCCGATGGTTCTGCGACACTGTTTATAAGAAATCGAACTTATTAATTGTTCTGGTTTCTAAGATTTTCAATGTCCCATTTAGCGACGATTAACAAGTTTTGGTGATGGGCAATATCCTTATTCTACTTGTTTTTCACATTAAACTCGATGGTGAAAACGTCTTATATTTAAAATAATGAAGCCTACAGGTGTCATGGGCTACCGGTCCATAGGGAAACTATTAAAAAATTCACTGGCTTCTGATAATACGAATAGGGGTGTCCGGCAATAAGTTTCTCAAGGGCTGTATTAAGAAAAAAGGTTTGGTTTGCTGCATCATGAAATACCACGTATGTGATAATATTTTCAGTGAGTTTTAGTAGGTCTAGTATACAAAAAAAAACAACAACAAATTTATATTATTATTTTAATTTATCCAAGAAAATATCAGATGACAAAAAAATTGTAAGAAATGTGGAGTAGTTGTTTTCTGTTGTGGTTGGATTAGCTTCATTCCGGGATTTTTTCTCAATATTTAAAAATAGAGAAGTTAAGAGAGGGGGTAACACTTATTCCAGCGCACTCTACACGTGCGCTTGACTTCTCGAATATACGAGTATTATCAAGGAAAATATTTCCGATTTCCAATAAATTCGCTGCGCTAGCCGTAGCCAATGGCGTCACACTTAATTTTAACTGTAGTTTATCGGTAGTGGAAGAATTGAGCATATTTCATGTTTGATTGTTTCCACTCCCAGGATTTGGTATTTTTCGACATGTCATTCCCCTTCAATGTATCCTAAGCCTTGTTTAACATAATCTACAATTTATTTCTATAGAGGCAAATATTTTTTCTAATTTTTCTGGATTACAGGATTTTTTCACAACACGTTGAATAATGATCTAGTTTATCAGGGGGGTATTTTAATTTATAAACACCGACAGTAGAAAAACCGACGTTAAAAACTAATTTTTTATTTCTCCTCTCGAAAAAAATCTATCTCAATTCGTCTTAGTTTTTTAAATTCAAGAAGCTGAAAGAAAGAGCTCCTTCGTTAAATTTTAAAGATAAAAAATGGGCATCGCTCGCCGTATGACTTTCAATCCCGACCTTCTAGGAGGAGGAGAAGGTGTAACTGACGAACGCGCGTTTCACGTAGAAGCTACCGGACCTACTTACACTGAGAAACATTCCGGTATTTTTCAGCTGTAGACATTGCGGCGTCAAATGATTCGATAAAGAAGATTCATATACAGTGTCCAAAGAAGATTCATATACAGTGTCCACAGAAAATTTAATGTACAGTACGCTTATTAGTGGAAAATATCTTGACCTTCCTCAACAAACTGAAACGCAGTATTTAATTATTATTTTCCGCTACAGTTAAATTAGTGGAAGATATTATGTGATTGAGTTGTTGGCAAAGTGACCCGTTTCAATTTTACTCGTTTTTTTTCTGCGAAGTTCTTTATGAGGGGAAATAGGGTTAGCACATCGTTTTCTCAATGATTTTCATGATTCTTTTCAAGTATAAAAAATGAATATAATTTATTGAATATGTTATTCATATATTCTTTGAGCTGATTTCAAAAATGTATAATACTTGTAGGTTAAAGTG